>JAQGAW010000006.1:0-77964 GCA_034698025.1 Phthiracarus crinitus
ATTCGTGTGCATACAAACACACAGAGTTATAACTTCTCAAATAAAAAAGTAGCAAATGCTATCGTTTTGAGGCTCTATTAATAAACAATATAGACTTGCGTTATATGATTGCCATAATAGTTATGAAAATTCAATAATCAAAGAAATAATAGATTAAATGACAAAAACTCGAAATTAAATAATGATTTATTAAAATATGTGTTAAATAAATGTGTGAATATTAATCATATTATATTTGATTACAAATACATTATATGCGATGAATCTATTAATATAATAAGTAATGCGTGTAAACGTATAAAGCATTTAAATAATGTATTGCACTCGAAAATGTCACTCAACTTTTGGAAACAATTTGCTGCACAAAGTCTTCAAAATTTGGAATCGCTTTCGTTTTATAATTATGGCATTTATATAAATCAAGATTTATTCTCAACATTAATGCAATTATGTCCTAAAATTAAAACTATATACTCTTTATTTGGAATTGAATCATACAATGATCGAAGTTTTAGAAAAAATATAGATTTTGGGACACATTTAGAAAGAGTATGTCTATGATATATACAAGGGGTAAAATATTCTTTGATCAAAGAAAGTCTAAATAGCTATATTTCTCAAAGAAATTCAAAGAATTATATATTTCTCAAAGAAATTCAAAGAATTTCTATATTTCTCAAATAATTTTGCATTTATAATTTTATTTTTCATCATATTGTTCTATTTATCATTTGAAAAATAATGTTAACTAAAATAATATGCATCATTGCTCATTTTTATATATTTTATTATTAAATAAATCAAATTTTTTGAATAATACTGTATTTTATCTTTAATAATTGCCCAAATAATTTTTATAAAGTTTGAATTTCTAGAAGAATTATCAAAGAATTTTGCTAATTATTCTCAAAGAAAATTTTAAATTTGATCAAAGATTTTTCACAGAAATTAAGTCAATTTTCTCAAAGAAAATTTTATCCCTTGATGATAACAACAGGCAATAAATTGTACGACATATTCTATGAAATGCAAACTATGTGTGCAAATTAGTATAATAAACGCGAAAAAAAAAGATTTTATACTAATGTGAAAGACGAATCAAATTCACGCAAACAAAACGCATTCGTATTAATTATTATAACGATAAACGTATTAATGATCCGGTAAGCGAAGTAATAATTATATTTATATGAATGATAAGCGAAATGAATCGAATAGCAATAAAATATGCAGAAATACATGTGAAGTACTTCTTGAACATATTATAGGCGTTGAAACAGCAGATAAAGCAACGGACAACTGTTATATCGTGAGTAAATGTCAGTTTTAATGTACAAAATGATAGGAAATTGTAATAACTAAAATATTTTTGTTTTAATTGAAGATTTAGTGTCAAAAGTCATTGAATCAATTTATTGTTTATCGATGTAAATATCCTTAATGTGATAAAATTATGAAATCATCACAATTTAATAAAATTAGTAATCACGTGTAAATTTCGCACAATATTATTAAACCTAATTTGTGTTTAAAGTATAATCAATTATTTGGTATTACAGCAGAACTTAGTGAAAACAGAGATAATAAGCATTAAGTAATTAAGGTATTAAAAAATTGTTAATGATGAAAATTGCGATGAATTGCTATCAAAACTTCGCGAGAAGCGAAGACTCCTACAACTCGCTGGTAAATATGACACCAATCATGTGGCAACATTCCACTCAAAAATCAGCTAGGCAAATGTGGAATGTTTTTATCTAATTAAAATTCATTGGATATAATAAAAATTTAATTTATCAAACTAATATTTGAGTATGCAGATCGTTGCAGATATATCTCTATTTTGGACTTCTCTATTTCTATATTTATTGTAATTGAATGATTAAAAAAGCTAAATTAATGAAATAAAAAACTTAAGTTAATTCTTAAAAAAGGAATATCCTGATTGTATTAAAAAAATTAACTTATTATCAAATAAAAGGTAGATGAAAACTATATTCTATAAAAACATTTGTGAGTTTATTTGTAAAAAAAACATACTTTGTTATCTATTAATCTTATTCCCTAACAATGCACTCGTGAAACTTTTTAAATTATAAGCGTTTTATATATGAAAAGCGGTAAAAACGGATAACATCTAACTCCTGATATATTAAATTATAATTCCATTTTCAGATCAGGAATATTTTTTATTACTTATCAATATAATCTTTATGAAATTTTTAAAGAATTTTGATTTCAATATAAGAATTTTTAGCTGACTTTCTTAAAAAGAAGTCCAGCTTATGGATTTGACCATGTCTGTCCGTTTGTCCGTCCGTCCGTCTGTCTGTCTGTACGTGCGCCGTCTTTATATTAATAAAGGGATTATACCTATTCTTTATATTAATTAAGCGATTTGTTAGGTTTCCCAATATTGTCTTAAAACTTATACAATTGTGCTCTAAGCATACAATAATTTATTAGAAAGTCAACTCTCTGAATGTGTCGTTCTTGTTTTACCTATATTTTGTACTCCTTATTTCATTTCTGAATTTAAATAAAATTATAAAATAAAATAAATTACCAAATTATATAATGAACTTGATTAAACTATTATTATAAAATCAGAATTAAAAAATTGACTAAATTTGAAATATTACAAATAAATTCAATTACTTTAAATATTTAATGTATTAGAGAAAAAAGAAATTAATTTATTTTAAGCATTTGTTAATTAACGATTTTCAGTGCCTTTTATGACAAACGGCAATTTTTGTTTATTGCAAATTTTTATTACACTTAATAATATTGAATGGTAATACTTGTTTTTAGGATTTATCCCGTTTAATAGAATATATGGATTAATGCCAACTCATTATTTATAATTAAGGAAGTGATAATCAAGAGCTATAAATGCCAAAATCGGATGGGGATCTTGAAATAAAAATTTTTTAGATTTAAACTTTTTTAATAAAATTTAATTGTTAATATTTAACAAAAATAAGAATAAGATTCAACATTTATAATGAGTAAGGCATTGAAAATCGGTTAGAATTTATGGTCAAAATCTTTTAAAAATTCGTATTACATTTTATTACAAAATTTAATTATTATATACAAAGCTTTTTTATTTAATAAATCTTTTATATTTACAAAAAATTAGTTTTTTAATTTAAATTTATAAAGTGCTAACAAAAACATGATAAGACTGTTGTAAATTTTAATAATTAACATTACCCAGAAAAACGAGTCAATTATAGATGTTTCTTAATTAAATAATAAATTTTAAAGTATATTTTTTGTAATTTTTTTTGTTAAATTTCTAGAAATATAAAATCAAAAATACTTTAAATAATTTAATCAGTTTTCCAAAATAAAAAATATTTAGGAATTATATCTCTTTAAAAACAATAAATATTAATAATTTTAGAATATACAATTATAAAGTTTTATAGTTATACTTAAAACCATTTATGATTAAAATGATTTCAGAAAAATAGTTAAAAATTTTAGTTGTGGAAAGTTAAGTTATTTCCCAGTTTATTTCCAAATGAATATCTGAAATGAGTGAAACACTATTTGGAACCAATGCTAATATACATAGCTTTTTTTTCGCTTTGATAGAAATGTTTACTATTTATTGTCAAAGAAAAGAATTGGAATAAGTATTTATTGACGCATATATAATCTTAAAAATAGTGTAATTCTCTGCTGTAGAGTTCAATCATTTTAAATCAAAATAAACTAGAATTTCGCAAACATTTTTCTATTATTTATTTCTTGTAATAAAATTTAAAGAAAAATAAAAAAATTGTTGGCATTAATGAAATTCATTAGAGAGTAAATTTTAAGTAGTAATAACGACAATATATGTAAAATATAAGGAAAGTGAGAGTAAGAGGGCAAGAAAGAGAGATGTAATAATCCAAATATAAACATCAAAACGTATCAATCTGTCAATAATTTATTATATCATAACTTAAGTTTATCAACATCAAAGCAGTGGAAAGTTTGTGTACATTTAATTACTATTTTTTTCATTTTTTTGGTTATTGCTCTTCTGGAAATATTGGTTATACAACAGCAGCTCAACTAACAATATTTTAACTTAAAATCAAAAAATAAGTAAATAAAGAATTATTCTTTTTTATCCTTGTTTATAATTTAATTAAGAGCTAATTGTTTAACAAAAGATTGTATTAATTATTACTCCGTTTATCTGCGATAAGATCTACGATAATATGAATTGTTTATTATTAGAATAATTTACAGTTAAAAAAATTACAATAACATCGCACTTGTGTTAACATATTGATATTGTAAGTCATGCAGTAATATTCTCGAAAAGATTTTGGAAGTGACGAAAAAATATACGATTATTTTTGGGTTTAATTGATTATTTGATATCAAGATATTTTAACACATTATAATAAATGATTGCATAAACCTATTAATACTCTGATAACACATGGCATAATAATCTTTCAAAATTTTTTTCTCGCAAATTAAACTCATGTATTGATCAATATAACGATAAACGTATTATTGATACTGTAACCGATGCAAAAGAGAAGTAATAATGATATTTATATGATAAAGCGAAATGTCTCGAATAGCAATAAAATTTGTAGAAATAAGTGTGTGGTATTTCATGAACATATTATGGGCATTGAATCAAGAGAAAGAAACGGACAACTTATTTCGAGAGTAAGTATGTTTTAATGTTCAAAATGATAGGAAATAGTAATAAATAAAATTATTTTGTTTTAATTGAAGTATTAGTTTCAGTCGTTGAATTAATTTATTTTTTTTATCGATGTAAATATCCGAAATGTGATACACTTATGAAATCATCATAATTTAATTAGTAATCACGTGAAAATATCGCCAAATATTACGAAACCTTATTAGTGGCTTCTTTCGTGTCGGGGGTATTGTACCCACAAAGGTCCCCCCAAATCGCAAGCATTCATTGCTTGACCTTTTTTTAGTCCCATATAAAAGGGCTAGTTTTTGCTTCGCTCACTCTCTCGCATTTCACTCTCATTTGAATGTATTTCAATTTTATTCTTAAAATTTAACAATTTATATCTCATTAACAAACTGTATTTTATTTGTGACATCTCATCAAAACTCTAGTCACAAAAGAGACTCGTAAATCTTTGAGATCTTTTATAAAAAATTAATTTCTTTTATTTTTATTACGCGGCACATACTTAAGAATAATAGCAATTATATTGATGTATGCTACAAATATGGACTATGTTTAATGGTAAAGAATAGCAATTGTTTTGGTGTCTGCTACCAACATGGACTATGTTTAAGAGTAAAGAATAGCAATTAACCAAATTTCAAAGTCGGAATCGTTACGATTGTTATAATGATGGATAAAGAGGCCAAGCAAATGATTGTTTTGTCAATAATATAGTCATCAGATGATGGAAACTACATTAGATATCGAAATAATAATCGAGATAAAAATTATAAATCAAGCCTTTATCCGAGTAGAACTAATAGTAATGAACATAATCGCGAATCTTATAATTTTAAAAAACATAGAACGGAAGCCAAATCAACCAATGTCTTATCGAGAACATTAATAATATTTAAAAATCTTTATTGTCAAATTACGGAAATAAAGTGGAATTTTTGATATTGAATTATGTGTGTAGTGACAAATATTTGGATTTACTTCTGCTAAAGCAAATTTATTTTTATTTTTTTGCAACCTTTTATAATATGCAAAAAGAATCTTTATTCAACACTGATCCGTTCACATTTTTGAAGTTTTCAACTAATATCTAACATTCCTAATCGCCTTAAGGCTTTCATGACCATTTGATCCAAATAATAACTTCAAACATTTTAAAATTTTTATATTTTCTGAAATTAAGTTCAAATTTATATCTTGAAAATTATTCACAACAATGAGTAAAATAACATTTTTCACATTACAAGAAATTAAAGATTTTATTGCAATGTTAGGATAAATCATATGATTAAGACAGATAAATAAATCTTTTAAAAAAGGGCTTAAATTTTTTAAACTTTCACTTGTAACAAATTTACCAGGATCTATAGCTATAAGTTTTATAAGCTTTTGCAAACCTTCACAAATTATTTATTTTAAATCTTTTTTGTTAAAGTTGAATAAATACCATAAAATAAATTTTTTTCTTACCTTTTAAAATAATGAATTTTAAATGATTGAGAGGAAATTTTTAATTTAATAAATTAGAAAAAATGTAGGATAGTTTCACATCAAGCTAAATACTTAAAAAATATCTATTGAGAACGATATCAATTAATCTCTTTCTAATATTCATAAGGTGTTAACTTTGTTAACTGGTAAATTGTCCAATACATAGATAGATCTCATAGTTTAATTTTATTTTAATTTTTTTCTTGTTTTGTGAAGTTATCGCTTACGAAGATAAGAATTAAAAATATATTAGGAATAAATCATAAATGATAACCTTTAAATAAGTTTTAATTTTCAATTTGAAATGTTCAAATCAAATAAAATATTTAAAGTGATTTATTTAATAATAAAATTATTAATTATATGCTGCTCTATATAATTCATACTAAAACGGCAATTATTTATAAATTTTTCTTAATAAAATTTTTAAATTAGTTTAATTATTCTAAATAATTATTATAATTTTTATTGCAATTAACAATTTTCTATCAATTTAAACGTTAATAAGTTTCATACTTTTAATAATATTAAATATTTGATTTTCAGATTGTTAGTAGTATGTAATCCCCTTTTTTGGGCGATTTTACATAGAAACCTATGTTAATCATAATTTTTAAAGTTTTTGGCCGATTCCTGTTTTCCCATTGAAAACCATGTTAAATATTTTTTAAAATTCTTGAGCCGATCACAAAAAACTTAGAAATCTTTGTTAAAACTTATGTAATAACTTCTGGCTGATTACCATATAGAAATTAATGTAAAATAAAATTTAAAAACTTCTAGCCGATAACTCATTGAAACTAATGTTAAAAGTATTAAAAAAAATTCTAGCCAATCACATCAAACATATTAATCTACTTTATAATGATTGAAGAATAGTTTATATTGATCTCAACCTATTTAAATTAAGAAATCAATTTAAAAAAAATTTTTTTACAATCTAATTATATATATATATTTACATTAATATAAGTTTAACATTTAAAAAATTAATTATAATTTTTGTTTATAATATTATAAATTCTAATTCTATGTTTTGGACTAAAAATATAACCAAACGAATCTTCAAAAAATCTAATTCTTGTTTTAAATCTAAGTCTATCTATTGCCATAAAGTACCAGGTGTGTTGTTTTCTATAATCATATTCTAATTTATTTACATCATCCAATAAATAAATAATTGGTAAATCGTTAAATGTAACAGCCTTTGATCTGTCTGGATGTTTAAAATTTTCCATTTTGTTTAAAGTTAATATTAAAATAGTCAATATTTTACGATAATAGTCCTTTATATAATTTATTTAACAATAATTCGTTATAGTTTGTGTCAATGGAAAATAAATTAATAAAATCTTGTTTTTATTTAGCTAAAATTTTTATTTTATCTTTATCTATTTAGCAAATTAAGTTATACTGGAAATCTTATGACTCGCTGATCTATAATCAAATTTTTTAAACTAAATTTTTTCAGCGAATGATTAATAAAATATTTTGTAAAAAATTTATAAATAAAATTTTAAAAATGTAGCTTTTTTGTAAAAAAAGTATAAATAAAATCAAGGTGCTATACGTTTTGTTTTTAATTGTTTGAAATGGTTTAAACCATTAATTAATGGTTTGGTCTTATTTGGTTTCTATTTTATAAAAATGGTTTGATTTGATTTAAACATTTTATTAGAAAAACTATAAAACCATTTCAAACCATTAACGAGTTTTTTTAATATATTTAATAATAATTGCATTTAAAATAATCAAAAATATTATATTTTTTCTTAAAAATTCAAATATTTAAAAAAATTTTCATTAAAATATTTTATTTATGTAATAATAAAAAGTATTATCGTACAAACTTTGAAAAATTTTATTTACAAAATTACATTATTATATTATATTAACATAATTTCATTGTAAATAGTTTATTGGTTTTTAATGGTTTGGTTTGGTTTGAAATGGTTTGCATGGTTGAGTTAGTGGTTTGGTTTGGTTCATGATATAAATTAATATTTTGGTTTGGAATTAGAAAAGTCAAACCTATAGCACCTTTAATTAACAATAGAAAACTTGTTGTACGAAGTAATAAGTAAATTTATTCTTAGTTTCCTGCCATATCACGTGAGTTCTAAATAAAAAGGTTATTGTAATAAAATAACCAATAGAATGTATGATTGCTTCAATTGGTTATTTTACTGCGCATTTAAGCTGCACTACTTTATACCAATCTGTATATAAAACTCAATTTTTGTATTTTATTTAGTTTTAGCTTTTATATCAACTTAAATCTGTATTTATAAATTGTAACTTATATAACTCATTTGAAAATAAAAACTTAATTAAATGTGACGTAACATCATAAACATTAAAATCCATTTACGTTAATTGTGACGGTAAGTGTATCAATTATTTTTTTACCAAATCGTATTCATAAAATTTTATGAATTAAAAATAATTTTATGCCACTTTTAAACTTTTTCTCTACTTTACGTGTTAATTATAATTTACATAGTGATTGTTAATGCATAGCTTTTTATATTAATGACTCTTAATTAATATTAATAAAGTGTGATGTTATGTGCAATTCTAAACTAAATCAACATATTTTATTCTTGGTTATTCTTTAACAAAGAAAATCTTTCATTTAAAAGGGTTGCACTTTAAAAGGCATTTTACTTATAGAAATAGATAAATTTTATATTATAGAAAATTTATAATTCTTTTCCCAAAAAAAAGACATTAATCTATAGTTTATTGAAATACAAAGTACATATTGTTAATCAGAAGATATTAAAATATCAAAGTTAAAAATATACCGTATTTTCCCGACTAAAAGGTGCGCCTTATATAAAAATAAAACATTATTATTGAAAATTATGCAATTGCGCCCTATACAAAGAAATTATTAAAATTTAGTCGAAACCGTCGAATTTTACATTATAGTTTCAAAATTGAATGCATTTAATAATTCTGCATAAGGAAGTTTATCTTAAACTTAATTAATTTAAACTCATTTATGTTAGAAAAAAGTATAGGTGGCATTTTGTTTAAATCAAGAACATGTATAATTTGAATGAAAACATTTGTTTTCATACTTATGAATTTTAACTTATAATTTTAGTGCGCATTATTACAAAAAAATTCTGTAAAATTTTTTTAAAAAATTATGTTTTAAAATAAATCTATAAAAATATACAGAAGTTAAACAAAAACAAGAACGACACATTCACAGAGAGCTGACTTTCTAATAGGTTATTTTATACTTATATTACGGGTATCTGTCGCAAGATATCAAATCCCTTAATTAATATAAAGAGAAGAGAAATCCCTTTATTAATATAAAGACGGCGCACGTACAGACAGACGGACGGACGGACGGACAGACAGACAGACAGACAGACAGACAGACAGACAGACAGACAGACAGACGGACGGACGGACGGACGGACGGACGGACATGGTCAAATCCATAAGCTGGACTTCTTTTCAAGAAAGTCAGCTAAAAAAATATTGGAAGAAAAAATAAAAATGGTAGAAAAAGAAAGAATTAAAAATTGGCATTGGATTTGCGCAAATCATTGGCATAATAACTGGACTTTAAAGTATCTTAAAGATTCTTTACTATTTTAATCGCGGAAATTTCTCACAACAGTTAATGCAATGCAATCGAACTAATGATTATTATATCGCAGAGACAACTACATCCTAACGATAACAAGTTTTGACATTAAGTGGGCATGAATTTAAATATCAGATACAAAAGTTATAATTAATTTACGATTCAATCATAGACACTGATCACCAATTTTCTAATCTTAAAAGCGTTTGGCTATTATAGCCAAACACAGAATTTAGTTCCTCTTTAAGAGTATATTAGTATAGAGCGTAGTAACGATATTAGTGGCGAAATAATAACTTTTTTCCCGAACTATTCGATGCAAAAACAGATAAAAAAGTTGTACAGCATTAATGAATTACAAATTATAGAATAAGGTATGACAACCAACAATTATTAGCTCTCAATTCGTTTTTGAATAATACGCATCAGATCATCGACTAAGTTATCAAAACTGAATCTAAATTTTAGTTGTGCCGCTATTAAAACAGTACTTAAACTAACGACACACTTCTATCTGTTTAATATTTGCATTCAAATTACCAAATAAAGTGCTCTTTTTTGGTTTTGTTTTTGCATACATAAATATTAGTCGCTGTATGCTTAAAACAAAGGATTTAAAAATATATAATATATAATTGCAACAAATTATAGAGCGTTGTTAAGTATTAGCGAAAATATTTTCTTCGTATACATTGATTTATGTATTTTGAACTAAATCTAGCATTTAAATTTAATGACACTAAAAGCCTATTGAATTTCTACAATTTCAAACTTAAAATCGCTTTGTAATGCTTTTGTTCACTCGTGTTGAGTTAACTCAAATGTGTTTTGCTGTTAAAAACGTTTTAAAATCTGGAATGAATTTCGAGAAAATTACATCCGAAAACAATTTTTAAATAATGCTTTTATTTGAAATTTAAACGACTTCTATAGAAATCGTTTATAATGACCGATATAAGCATTGTTACGACTGTATGCACCAAAACACTCAATATTAAAAAAACGGAAAAATAATATCGAAAAAAATCGAAATAAGCGACAATTATAAAAACTTGAGTTCTAACTGTCATATGTCTGTAAAGTGAAAGGAATAGTTTGAATTAAATAAAATATGAAATTTTGAATACTATTAATAATATTACTATAAATTTGACTAAATTATTAATTCAATGCAAAATTAATTGGGAAACTAAAAACAAATATAAAAATAGTGTCAAAATAGTGTTCAAAATAGCAATGTTCGCGTTGTATTGAACAGTTGAAGCTATTAAGTGACAAATTCAAACGTTATAGCAATTCAAACCACAGAAAACAATCAAACGCCAGCTTCCGATCATTTTTGGAATGTCTATGTTCGCAACCAATTGGCAAAGCGTATCGATCTGTCACTCATGCGATCCAATATCACGCTGAAAACCATCAACAAATGCTATCCAATATCACCCAAATAATCAAAATTAATATTTCAATAAAATATTTTTTATTCGAATTTATTTTGTGTTTTATAATTTATTGATTTATCACAATCATTACTGTGTACAGTAAATTGGATCAAATACAGTTCAAAAAACGGATTTTTCTACAGTATAAGCAAAATCGATGAGTTTAAAGGTTTGAATTCGAAATAAGCAATTTAAACTCAATCTCGAATACACCACATTTCACTGAACTCAATCCTGTTTAAAAAATGCATTTGAGATTTTAAAAATGACTAAAATAAATGACTTATAGTACTGTATAGAGCGCTTAAACTCTTATTTTTCTATTTTCATTTCTTTCTAACGGTATAAAAGTTTTTTTATTTTTTTGCGCACACACTACTAACGTCTAATATGATTTTACTCCTATAGAAATGAGTAATAATTTTTATCTTTATTACTCTCATCGTGCCATTAAATCAATGGAAGCACCTGTTACTATGGATGTTTATCACTTAAAAAACTAAAATCATAATAATGTTCAATACTCTAAAGGAAGAAAATGGTTTAGGGTTAAAACAAAACAATTCTCGCAAACATACTCTCAGGTCCAATACTAAGATTATTTTTACGCTTTACTTTAGCCGTTAGCTTTAAACAAGAAGTTCTTAATTGAGCACATTTTACCTCTTTTTGTTTATTAAAATGTCTAAACTTTAGCGGCACTTTTATTTGTTTAAATCGCATTTATAACTAAATGGTCTTCTATTGGCATTAATTTTATTTCAAGCAGAAGTGTTAATCATTTTAAACTGTTCAAGTGTGATATAATTTGCTCTAATTTATGATCAAATTTCATTTAAATTTTTTGTTGCGCACAATTATTTGATTTATTTACATTCTACTCTTATTCTTAACCTCCGGGACTCGCAATAGCACTCTAATTATGAATAGAGTGATGAATAACAAGACTTTGAGAATGCATACACCAATTTCGCGCACTTAAACCACTCGTTCATGCATTTTAGCCTCGTATGGGTGGGTATGAAAAATCCTTTGAACGAAAAAAAATAATAAAAAATGCGGCAAAAGAAAAATATAACGGTATTCACAATAGACTCGGCATTCACGCCAAAGATGCAAATGCTTTGCTATGATCAGGAGATTGCATGCCATTTAGGATTACGGATGAAATGAGTGAGAAAGAATGAGTTGGAGAAAAAAACGGAAACATGTCTCAAGAAGGAAGTGTAGATCATAAAACAAGAGCACGTTTTTTTGAGAGAAGAGAATTCATATATAATAATGGTTATATAGAAAATAATCAAGTGATAGTTAGCCGAATACATTATGATTACGCAATGATTTATGACAGTTTATTATTCTCCGGTCGGGAAAAGAAATGTTATAATAATTTGTGATCGCGTTCTTTTGGCACCGAAAACAAAAATAAATAAAATAAATATAAATAACTTTAAGCGATAAGTTATAATAAAATAGAAAAAAATTAATCGAATATATAATGCTTAGGTTTTATTATTTTTTGGTTTCGACGTCAACGCCAATGCATTGTAATTATAATAATTGTCAAAATAAATCAATCAGTGAAATGGTTGGGTTTAAGAAAGCAACTTATAATTTACTATTAGATTAGATTCACGTTTATTCGCCGAGCAGTTTGATCAGATGAATGATCTGATCCATCGCATGATTTTCTATCTTCGACTTTACTATATAATCATCAGTCATTCAACTGTTAAATTACGTGCCATTTTTTATAACTTTTTGATTTTATTTTTATTGTATACATAACGCATAACGAAATATATAGTGTGTGTATGATTAATATTTAGTCGAGTAAATATTGATAGATAGAATAAATTAAAAGATTTTTTTTTGTTGCTTTTTCAGTATTCTTTCAGTAAGTTTTTCTAACTACCGGTAAAATATCGTGTACTGCTATATAATAAATTTATTTTTTACATGCAGTTAAAACCAATGATGCTTCAGATATTTGGTGATGAAACATCAGTATCTATAGAATCTCCAAAAAGCATTTTCTATTTTAATACTATTAGGTTGATTTTGGGCAAGATATGGGTAGAATACCCGTTATAATATTGAATGAGTAACTTCCCGTTAAGCATATCCGTACGTCAATCACCACATCCTAAAGGATCACTAAAGCGACATCCTTTTCTATATTTTCTTATACTTAAAACATATACAGTATTTGTTACAGACATGTTATAAAATACTGGCAGATTTTAACTTAATCCGTTTCTACAAACGATCGCTAATGATATATCAAGAAAGATCTTCTAATTAACTAAATTACTTTTAACATAACAAACAACAACTAAACAAACATACATGTATTGGTCAAAAAACTTTTTATCTCAAGAATATTTGTGTGTTATTCTTATCCACGGAATAACATTCTATTTTTATGCATTGTATCCACTATTCACAATTATATTTTGTAGAGTTGTTTTAACGTTAAAGTTTAACTGAACCACAACACAGTTAGATATACCAATACACTAGAAAAAGAGTTCTAGAAAAAAAGAAAAGCAGAAAACATTCTCAATTTTGTAAATTTTCTTCTAAATTTTTTTAATAAAATATTTTTAAATTAGATACAAAAATACTTAAATGTATCGTTTGGTTTAAATTTACTTTTGAACTTTTGGACGATCGGTAATAATATCAGTTTTAATTTAAGTTAAGTAAACAAAAATAAAAGCATAGAAAAGCAAAGTATTTTAAAACACAGCATCATTAATATAGAAACGCGTATAAAGATTATATTTAAAACTAATTTAATCTAAACTAATTAAAAATAATTTTAATTTTAGATTAATTTTTAAAAAACAAATAAATTAACGTTTATAAACATCTATATAATCATAATTAATCAAGTTTTAAATCGACAAAAATTGGTAAAAATCAATATTTGATAAAATATATCGAATGATAATTGAATACACATTTTCTGAACATTTATTGATAGTTTATTATTTGAAATGACATGAATTTTAAGTAGAAAAACTTTTTTTGATTAGCTCTAATAAATTACCAATAATTTTCTCAAATCTGGTTTTTGGTATGCATTCGTACTTTTAATAAAAAGTTAGATATAATAATTTTTTCGCGATCATTTTTAGCGATAACGTATTGCCCCTGAAATTAATAAAAACTTGAATTATTGGCACGCACTACAGTTAATTAACTGTTTTTTCGGTGCAACAAAAAATAGCAAATTTGTCAAGATTTGAGACAACAACGCGGGACAACAGACTAGATTATAGTCTGCTTTTCCATATAAATTTCGAAAAGAGTTAAAAAATTGCTGATACATGTCTTGATAATGTGTTAAATAGCATCTTATAAAAGAAGAAAATACCTCTGAATTTCTTTTGGGGCTATAATTTATACTTAACACGATATAAAAGGATTTAAGTTAAGCATAATAAGATTTATTTATTTTTTTCATGTTCCTTTTTTGCACATATTTTGTATTTTATTAAAATATTCTTATTTTTTTCTTATTTTCATATAAATTTAAAATCTATGCAGTGTTACATTAATTGTCGCTAACGATAAGATGTACCAATACTTTAGTGTATTTATTAATCTTCCAAATAATACTCTATGAACAAACAAGAACCGCACATTCACAGAGAGCTGACTTTCTTGTAGATTAATTCAAACTTATATACTGTACAAATCGAACAATTATTCTAGTCTTTAGGTTAATACTGAGCAAGATATCAAATTCCTATTAACTGGGTTCCTACAGGCGAACGAACAGACATAGACATAGACATAGACATCGTCAAATCCATAAGTTAGACTTCTCTGCGAGAAAGTTTGCTAAAAATATTGTAAACTTCGAATTACTTTTCAAATATTTAGTGGTACACAACGATCACAGTCAAGAAAATACATAAAGATAAGGGAAGTTCAGGCTAATGTGTAATTTATTATTATGACTCAAATATCATAGTTACACAATGGTCGGAAGCTCTAGGAGGGGTCAGGTTCTGAAAATTTCAATTTTTAGAGGGGGTCTAATTTTTTTATCGACATAAGCCTAAACCACGTCCCCTATAAAAACTTGTCGAATTTTAACAATAATTATTTGAAATTTTGGCTAAAATTTAAGAAGATCACAAAAACTCAGTTTTGACATACAATTTTTTACATTTGACCGAAAATTTTTCGAAATTTTCAATTTTTTCTCGTGTTAGAATTTTCCAAATTCTAGGGAGGGTAAATCTTAGGATAGCACCCCCTTGTGTAACTAAGCTCCTAAAGTTTTGCGATTCATAAAGTCAGTACAACAGTATTGTTCCAAAATCTATTGACAATTTTATTGCTCAGACTTAAAAACAACATAAAACTCAATAATAAATCTTTTCTCAATTATTTTTTTTATGAAATACCTGAGAATGAAAATTTGGAGAATTTACAATCTTAACGGTCTCCAGGGTATGTACATTTATTGCCCCCTTTTTATAAAACATTTTTGGCTGACTTTCTCAGAGAAGCTTATGCTTTTATCCATGTCTGTCCGTCTGTATATTAGTACTCAGCCAGTCAGAAAAATTAATTGTTTTAAGAAGTTTTAAAGGGATTTATTAAAAACACATTGTTGATAGGAGTCATTTGATTAGCTACTATTAATTACATAAGTATTCATTATTTTATTACAAAGTCAGGCCTCTGTTCTTGTTTTCCAATTATTTTTGAGATAAGGTTCCTTATAATTTAAATTAATTAGTCAAATAAATTGAGATTACCATTAATATGAGAAAACAATAATTAATTAATTATAGGATCTCTTTTTAATATTACAGCAAACGATAAAAATTAAGATCATAAAATGCACAAGGCTCGAGCGGGTGGCGCTTGGTTCTGACCGCGAGAGCAAGCATTGGATTTTACCCAACTTGAGCGCTGGGTGTAGGGTGCTAAAGGTTCTGAGTAGACTATGTAATCGCATAAAATTTAAGGCCCGAGCCCGAAAAAAGCCCGACAATTTTAAATTTATAAAGCATGAAACGGCCCGATTTTTCTTAATATTTATCTTTAATTTCAAAATCATAACTTAATTAAGTTTCTATTTATTTTGCTACATGATAAAAATATTTTATGCATATTATTTGGTAAAATTTGATTATAATAAACAGTTTTCTCCAATATTTTACAGTTATTAATGCTAAAATATTGTTTGTTTAGAATATTTTCTTTAAAAATCAAAATTTTCGGGGTTTGATATTTTGATTACAAAAGCCCGGCCCGACAATTTTTTCTTAACTTAAGGCCCGAGCCCGACAAAATGTGTCGGGGGCCCGCCAAGACCCGAAAAATCGGGGGCCCGTTACATACTCTAGTACTGAGCGTAGACTCGCATAAAAATGAAAAAATTGGGATTTTTTCAACTAAAAATTTTATTTTATTATATGATAATTTATTTTACCACAAACATAATTAAATAAATTATTTTAAAATTTATAAAATTCTTTTTAAATTGTCAACATTGTTTATTCTTATTTATTAGTGAAAATAATTTAATACTAATTCCAATTTTTTATATCAGAAAGGGAGCTCGAGCGTTTTCATATTAACCTAGCCTGTTTGAGGGCAGTTAGTCATTTTTGTTGAGCGCGAGCGCCGAGCGTGTGCATCACTGATTATGATTAATCAGACCTCAATTTTTTTTATCAAAATCAATAACAGATAACACATTTTTCCTCAGTTATGTTATAAATTATTCATAAATAATTTATTATCATTTGTAAGAATAAATTTTAATATTTTTTATATCGATCTCATTTAATTAAACTGTATATCTTGTATATTTTACATGTTACAAATGTGTTTATAAAAGTTTATGAATAAATTTTTAAAAAATTTCTTTATTATTATTACTTATAAAAACAAGTATTTTGCTTTTTTTAAAAAAATAATTTCATCATCGAATAGATTAATGAGAAAATTAATTTTATCTCATTCATTTTATTGTAAAATACATATTGTTTTTGAAAATACAGCAATGCAATATACAGATTCTATTTATAAGATTTTTTTGTCAGAATATATTAGATTTTCATCCATATTTCTTTTTTTTATAAAAAAAATTAACGAGTCAAAATTTTGTTATTTCTGTTAAAATTTTAAAGAATAATGACATCAAATAATTTTTTAATCCAAGTTTGCAAAAATATTTGTTTATATTTAAATTTAGGACTTCAGCAGAAAAATAAATATACTTAATTAATTGCATTTTTCATTTAAGTTAGAACTGATAAAATATATCATTTTTCACTTATTCAATTCCATATCTAAATAAAAGCAGAATTTATTTAGGTTTTTATTTTATTTTTTGTCTGCAAAAATAATAAAAAAATTATTTCTAATAAACTTTCCGAGATAACAAAAATTAAAAAAATTATTAAATTAAAAATCTTAAAAGTTCATTATTAATATTAAAACTACTAATTCATGCCAACATTCGGGTGTGTATGTGTATGTGTTTGTGATTGCAAACTATACCCGAAGCAAACTATATCTTTTCAAAATGCTAATCAAGAATCAAAACCAAACATATTAAAAATATAATTTTAGCGTACGTCGCAGAGTGAGCTGTTTATTTCTTTTACCTGATATTAACATAACAGAAAATAAAAAAATTAATCTATTAAACTTATTTCTACTCATCGAAAGTATGTTTTATTTAAATAGAGCGTTAAAATCTATTTATTATTCCTTTTATGTCAGTAACAAAATAAACCTAGGATTAAATCTTGTTCACTTCTTCAAACACCTTTCAACAAAAAAAAATAACTTCAAAATGCTATTTATTATGTAAGAATAATATATTTCGAGAGTTTTATTTAGCGAAAACGTTATTTTGCTTATTTCGCGCGGATTATCTATAAATAAGATAATTAAATTTAAGTGAACTAAATAACATTTTCTTTAAAAGCTGCTGAACTTAAGATATAACCGAAAATACAAATTATTAAAAATGTAAACTAAATTCATTAATTATTAAAGCCTCAAATAACAATATAGACATTGATTGAATGGTTTCGCGATGTTTTCAAACAGTTATCTTAAAATATGCTGCGACTTATATACCAGTATAAAGAAATAAAAGTTTAGATTGTTAAATGTTTGTTTGATTTATCATTTTTATTTTTCTTGTTGTTTTTTCCTATTTTATTTATTTTCGAATATCCGTTCGCAAAACAATTAATTCCAAAATCCACTTAAAGTAAGATCGACCGCAACAGTTAAATATTGTTCATTACGCTTACGAATACAAGGGTAATATGAGTAATGCATTGTACATTAACGCCAAAATGCGTTGAAAGTTCTTCAAGTAAAAATAATGGTTTCGATAATATAATATAAAATTTTATAATAAAATGAAATGGCTTTCAATGATATAACAGTAGTGTAATACTGTATACCGAATAACACATTCTAGCTTTAATAAAAACGCATTAACCATAATAGAAAAATTCGAGTGAAGACTGAAAAACATAATATGATTCAAAGTAATATTAAGATTAATTTGGTTAAATTATTTTTTTAAGCAGAAAACATTTTTTTGCTAACAAAGGTTCAAAATTACTCGTTCCCATGCGATATTAAGGGCGATAATTCTAAATGTAATGTAAAATGAGTAATGTTTTATTAGAAATTGAAAAAAATTTCATTAATTTTATTTAAAATTTTATTCTTAATGAAATAACTGTATTATAAAGCTATTACAGTATATGACATTTATAAAAAGCCGATTAAAATTAATACTTTAAAACAACAAAACAAAATATAAATAAGTTCAGACCAAGAATGTTGACCGCAAACCCTTTACCACAATGGGTCTGAATATCAATATCCCAAGCTATAAAAACAAGAAGGTATCTCCAAATAACTAAGTTAGTCTTCAATTAGAATATTCTTTTAAATTTAATCAGTTCTATTAATCAATTTTTTGAGGTTTCGCTTTCGTAACCCCTTCTTGAACACTAATTCTGATTTGAACATCGAAACACTTGAGTTTATACGGAATGTATTTGAAAGCAATATTTCTTGAATTAAACTGTTCTAAAAACATCCACAGTATTGATAAATAGTTTTGATTTAATAAAATCGTTTTAAGGTCCACTTTTCATGCTTATTACATTATATTACATTATATTAGATTATATCATATTATTTGTTTTTATGATCGGTTTTTTGTTTTTCCTGTATATACTTTTCTTTGTGTTTTTTAAGGTTCAACAAACATTGTTGAAGTTATTGCTTTTTTCGCCTCAATAGAGTAGTATAGTTCGCGAAGAATTCATCAAAAAAAATTCTTGATAAATTTTTCGAAATGCAATTCCGAGTATTTTAGTCTATGTGTAGCATTCACTCTGAAAATCTAAATTATACAACTGCTATGAAATTTGATGAAATAGCAGAGCAGCAGCGCTTTGTTGTATAATGTTTTATTAGATCAATTTTATTCGACATGAAATAAGAAACTTTTGGGAACAACAAATGCAGAAAAATTCATGTCTCACAGCATATCCAATATTTGTATCCGAAAAGAAATGAAAACTCAAATGCATTGCGTTCTATACACAACTACTGATACATTTTTAAATGTAAATTTTCTTTTTCTTCTCCCACTTCAACTGTGAGAATATCTATAGGTTTTATAATACTGTCGTGTCTTATATTAGCCAAACTCTCTGTGGAAAGAGAGTTGATGTTAACTAAAGAAAAGTAGTACGTGTTAATAAAACCTTATATTTTCTATTATCAGGTGTATGGGATAAAATAAAGTTCTTTTTGAAGTTTTAAAAAATCAGAAAATATAAAAGTTTATTTTATTTTTATACGTTTTCTAGATTTCTTTGTAAAAGAGGTTGTATATGTGATTTATCAGGTGAGATGCAATAAAAGAAGTTCAAATTGAATTGAAAAAACTCATACGTCTTATAATATAAGGTGCTTTTAAAGATATTCAACTTACATTTAACTTACATTATCAATAAATAATTAAAGCCTATTGAAAATGATAATATTTCTAATTGTTCGAAATTTATTTGCCGGTTACTATTTTAAAAACTCGAGGATGAATAAAATATTAACTCAACCAATTTAATATGGGAATTATTTTACGATCTATTAATATTTAATATTGTGTATAATAAAGAACACATCCGCAACTTATAAGTTATTTAAGTTGTTTCAAATTATATATGTTGCATGAAAAATTAAGAATTCATGAGAGACTTGAGTTTGCAAATTTAAAAACTTAAAAGTTATTTATGAACTTGTTATTAAGTTTTTAAATTTAGTCGTTAGCAAATTAAAATAGCTTAATATGACACACAAAATGTTTTGTTTGCTGCTCTCAAATAAGGCTTTTATATTTATTTGAATGAATCGAAATATTGTTTATTTACAGCAATTCAAACAAAAATATTGGAGTCGTTCAAAATTAATAAAATATATTTGCTAATACTTTGTAATAAGACGTATAAAATGAATTGTGTGTAATAAATATTGTATATATCGATTTAGTCCACATTTTTATTTGACAAACAAAAGTTGAGCAAACATTTTTTTAAGTTTATTTAAAGCTATTGTTTATTCCGCTGTTTATTGTTTCAATACTAAGTATATTATAGCTGTCCGTAAAGACAATGTTCGCAAAAGAAGAAAATCTTACACAAGTGACGAAAAACCAAAGAAAAGAATTATCAGTGTTAGAACTCATTTTATAGTAATAAACATCGTGGACATTGGAGCGTACTTTGAAAAATTTTAATTTCTTGCTATAAAAAGTTTACCAGTAAAACGAACAGGATTTGCAAACAATTGTAAATTTTATTCCAACAGTAAACTCTATTTGTACGGAACAACCAATTAAATCTTTTTTCTTTGAACTTTTTTACTATTGAACGAAAACTGGTCAAAAAATATATAAATTATCGATTACGAAAAAAGTTTGCAAACTAATGAGTAAATTGAAGGTAACATTGTATAAGTTGATGCTTAATTCTGTATTCTAATAGCTCTAAATTGTATTAAATGTATTGTAAAACTACTTTTTATTATATTATTATTCTTTATTTTCAATACAAACTTAAGTCGCTTTGTATTTATTGATTTCGCGGACCAGTTTGAAACAATAAAAAAAATTAATAATAATGCGTGTGGTTGTAGTGTTATTCTCGGAAACTCCAGTATCCTCTTTATTTCAAAAAAAATAAATGCCATCACAATAAACATTTCCAGCAAAAGAAAAACCCTTTTAAAACGAAAATATAAACATTTTGGAGAGCAATTTTAGCGGAAAAAAACGATAATTTAAGCGAATAAGTCTAGTAAATCACAAGTATAAATCGTAAAAAACTCACTAAAAGGAAAAATAAAAGGCAATCAAGTTGTGAAATCAAAAAAGAGTGGAAAACTATCTATAAATTTAAATAGAAAGCAATATTTTTGTTTCGGTGCGCAAACCACACATAAATTCCACAGCTTTTGTACTTCGATGGTGTGTGGCAATAATAATTTATTTCATTTTTTTCCATTAATGACAAACAAATTAATTTTTAAATTTCAAAACATGTAGCAATTTTATACGTTTCAATAATTTAGTTCAAAAGCAAAAAAAAAATAAATATATAAATACATTATAAGAATGTTTCGCCAAAACGAAAATAAACAAAAATTCAATCTACAATAATGGGCAGCAATAATATATGACTCAAAAAACTTTTATCTTTTGTTTCAGCAGTAAAAAATAGTTATTTCAATGCACAAAGTGTGGGATAAAAGAATTTAAATGATTATGAAAAGAGATTCTGAGTACACAAAGAAGATATAAAAAGTTTTCTACCTTTTTGTTGAGAAAAATGCAAAAAATTTCAGTTATAGAATGTCACAGTTATTCGTAATACAGTGCATCGCCTGTATATTATATAAATAAGTTTTATTAAGTTTTCTACTGTAATGTATAGTTTCGGATATTATATGGGGAAACGAAAATAGTAGTATATAAATATAAAATGTAAATATACATGTTTAACTTGCTTTTCAAATACAACATACATTTATAATAATTCTTTATATTTGGTAACTATAAAAATCTGAAGTCTTCAGAGATCATTTGCGTGCAAGAGTTTCCATGGTTTTATTACAACAGCGTATAGATATAATAATAAGTGCTGTTAGCCCTCGAGCTTCATATTCATATATGTATGGAATATGAGTCTTTCCCAATCTCTAAAACAATGCATTTCTTGTTTTTATTTCCTCTTTAAATTATTCGGCCAAAAAATTTTTTCTTAGTTCTTCATACGACAAAAAATAGCATAAAATTTTATTCACAACTCGTGTGCGAATCATTTGCAAACTTTTAAATTGATTAAAAAGCCATACAATGATATATAACGAAATTGTGCCGTTCTTTAAGTATTCTCTCCCCAAATCTTTTATATACGGATTTTTTTCTCATTTATCAAAATGAATACTTCGCAGTCTTAATGGATTGATTTTTTTATTATTGATGGAAGTTTTATTCATGAAAGAGCCGAAACGCCGTATAGATATATATATATTTTTAATAACACTTGAAGTCATATTAATGGCAATGGTGTGTAATTTAAGAACCCTTTCATTACTGAGAATTTAACTTAATATAACGAGAAAATTTTCTATGAATATACAAATTAATGCGTCCACGAAAAAAAAACTTTTTTCCAATTTTAAACAAAAAATTACTTAACCCAATGTTTCTTTTGGAATAAACGAATATATAAGCGTGCAAAACATGATATTCTGCCATAATTAGATAATTTTAATTTAAATCTCATTTACTGAACGATACATACATACGCACTTTAATGATGCGGTGTTTTCTACCGCTACCCATCCAGTACTATGAATAATCCTTTTTTTCTGGAAAATATGCTGAGCTTATTTGACATAAAACTCACTTATAGGTTATTCGATTTGCCCTTAATTAATGCTTACTCTTTTTTAGTATGTTTTTGGTTTGAAAAGGCTTTGCTCTTTATTTATATTTTGCGCACAAAAAAGTAAAAAAATCTAATGCACAATCTTTTGAAATCCAATTTAACAAACTAACAAAGCGACTCTATTCAAATTTAAGGATTAAAAGATATTTTTAGCTCCTTTATGCTACAATTTAAACAAAAGTTGAAATCTTAGAATACTTTTAGACTTTTGTGCAAATTTTATTTAAAAGAGAAATAAAATTTCAATAAACTTATGAAACACTGAAATTTATTTTTGTGTCAGATTAATATATTGCATTTGTATAAATTCAGATTTTTTATAAACTTTTTATTGCTATAAAATATTACAAATGATAATTAAAATTTTTTGATATAACCTAGATTATCAATGCCAAAGTAATTAAATTATGTCTCGAAATCAAACTCTGAAAAAAGCTTAATTTAGAATAAGAATAATGTAAAATAAAACTAAAATCGCAAAATTTTTTACAGATAATTTTTTTTCTTAAGATATTAGTTGTCTATAATTAGGTTTACGCTAATTAATTGATTTCTGGTAATAAAAACTATTCAGAAAAAAGGGTTGGGAGTTTAATGGTCTTGTTCAGAAAAAATAATAATAAAATAATTGCTACTTTTGCAACTCTTTTCGAGTGAAAAATAATTCTTTATTAAATCAACTTTTTAAGTGTATAATTAAAAATCTTTAAATAAATTTTATTAGTTTTAAGTATTCAATAAATTACAAAAAGTATGATAAACGTTAAATTTTAAATATAATCTTAATAATGCGTATGATATTTAAAGTACTAGTTTCTGGGGATAATAACTTTTATTAATGATATACTTTTTAGATAAGAAAGTTAAATATCAATATAATCTTTTGTTGCTGTTTTTTTTCGTTTTGCGCAAAATCCTATGCTTATTTTGTATTAAGTTATATTTAAAGACGTATAAATAAGTCATTCCGCGGATACTTATAATTTATGTTTGTTTTAATCCTTACATAAATTTTATTAAATAAATTAATGAATCTAGAATTGGCTTTTATTTATTTTAAAATGGGGTTTTAATTTTTTGCTTTTTTATTTCGGAAACAAGAGAAAACAAGAACAACTTTAATTAGGAGCTCATTTGAGGGTAAACTCAGTAAATGAGTAATAAAAGTTCGCTTATGCTAATTAAACAGTCAAAATACTCGGTTACATGAGCTTTGTTTGACCAAAATCAATGCGAACCACAGATAGGGAAACGGATTTTATCATTGAATTAATAATATATAAAAAACTTATCTGCCTAAATATATATATATATATATATATATATATATATAAAGGTGTCCACCCTTTATTTATATGTAAAACTTTTAATGCGATAGAAAAATAATAAGACAGTGCTCTTTTATTTTTCTACGTTTTTCTAAACGAGACACCAATTTATTTCGTAAAAGATTATCAAAATAAAAATCTGTCAAATCGTCTTTCTTTTGCTAATCTTAACATTTTAATGCACATTCAATGTTTATTTATTATACAAGACGATCCTTTGCGTACAAAAACGATTCGAGAAAAATAAAACATTGCTTAAGAAAGTTTTTAAAAACTTGTTGAAATTATTATAAAACTAATTTGTTTCGAATAAATAAAAGATTATTGGATAAAAACTTTGTATAACATTTCGATTATAAAATAATGATTATATACAGAATTAACACATTTATAGAGGCATATACAGCATACAGTATATCCTTATAGTTAGTCTTATTAGACTTGACATAAAAGTTGCTCATAAGAGAGATCGAAACCAATTCCTGCGTTATCTGATGCACGAAAGCTAACATATACGACATAAGGAGATGATCTAACAATTAGAGGTTTTTCGCGATTAAAGCTATCGCCGCATTCCACACGATTTTCGCTGTTTGATGGCGGAAACAATAATGAATCGTTTTCATTACATTTAGCTTCACTCGTCGATTCCACAACTAATGAGTTTGAGTTTGAGTTTGAGTTTGAGTTTGGAGGTGATGTGCGGTGACTATTTGACGCTTCAAATAAGGGGTTATACGAGTGTTTAATTGAAATATCTGGTACCAAATAGTTTGGAATCGAATATTTCCGATTTGATCCTCTATTAAATCCATGATAATTATTACTCAGACCATTGGGATATTGACGGGAATTATAGTACTGAAATGCGGAGCGTTTATAGCGCATCGTTTCTAAAAATAAAATCAATTCACAATTTTGTGCGCAATTTTCTAAGTCATTGACAGCCAATTAAATACCTTTTTTCGCAGTTTTGCGTGAGTTTAGATTAAAATAGTTGGAAGCGAATGCAATATTACAATAATTGTGTTCTTCTCGAATGCAAAACGCGTAACTCATTCCAATGCTTTTGCTATTTTCTGGCAAATTATTTAAATTAAAACTCTTTACTCTATTAGTGGTACCCGTATAATACTGAAGGCAACCATAAGGCGCTAACAGAGCGTTATTCGCCTCGAGTTGCGATATTTTGATGATCCATCGCCGCTCGTATAAATCGGCTGACATACGAATACTTAAGGTTACAGCACTCGATTCGCCAACAAATAAGTAAACTTATAATAAAACAAATAAAAGTTTTTATGAAATAAGATTATATTTTTGTAATCCTTTTATAATAATGCATTACTATGTTGTTTGTTATTATGACCGCACAGCGCATTAGACTCGACTCTTTGGGTCGTTTGTGTGACCTTAAAAGAATCCGACGAACAGTTGCCATCAATTGGCCCCAAAATATTAAATTCGATAAACTCGAGGCGTAGTTGAGTGACACCAGACATTTTATTGACGGTTATTTGGCATAATTGCGATGATGTCGTAGCGTTAGGGTAATCGCTATTTACGAAGTAAGTATTGTTGACTGCGATCGCGGAACCAAACGTTTGATTGCATTTGACGACAGCTTTTACCGCATCAACAAAATCATAGAAAATATAATAAAATCTCCAATAAAACAATAATTGAAGTTTAGCGCTAAATAGGCTCAGTATAACACTTACATATGCAACAAACGCCTAATCCTAACGCACACTTTCCGTCACTGATTCCGTTCTCGTTGTCGCAAACGGTTGCTGTCTTGCAAAGTCCATCGCGACGACCATCGCTATCTCCTATGCATTTCCGATAATCAATTAATTTTGGTATTTGTGGCAGATTTAGCTGCCAAGAACTGATATTAAACAGTCTATTATTGCCAAAATTGATTAAATTGCTTATATTGAGAAATTGGTTTCGGCTATAATTAATTAAAATTACGAAAACAAATATAAAACTTTTAACGTGCATTTCTTATTTTTCTTTGTTTTCTTTAAATTTTATTCGAAAATTATTTTCTTTGTTTAATCAATTGATTAAATTTCCGAAAAAATAACCAAACAATTAATTCAATTATTATTATCGTTAGTTATAGCGATGAATATCTAATCAGAAATGATCGCATACAACGAACACTAACTGTTTTTAACTGTTGTGCGATGAATATCAATGGCACTTATGATTTATTAATAATATATTTGCAGTGAATATGTTTTTTGAACTAATAATCTAAACGATGACTACAGTAGTGCTATAAGTTATAAAAGTTCAGAAATTCTTCCGCCGTATTGTGGCATCAATTTTTATTAGTATTACTTTGGCGATTAATTTTACTCAACAAAAACGGAAAATTCTCTTTTAAACTTTAAACAAAATAATTTTAAAATGCGCGATGAGGTTAAACGTTTGTTTCGGTGCTTCAATATTATGTACTCGTTTTTTGTGTGTAAATCATAGGTTATTTTATTTTTAGTATATAAAGAAAACTATGATCGTATATATATATATTAATTTTATTTATTTTATGATTTTAGTTGTGTCCTGCACTTTAATATTGCGAACTTTTATTAATGAACAAAACGGCACTTTTGTAATCAGTTTGATATTAACGGCACACTCAAAAAATAAAGTTCATATCGCATGCCAACCATGTATCGCAAAAATTTAGCATTTGCCACATAACACACAGTATTAATTTATTTTCAAATTAGTTTGCTGCTAATCTTTCGAAACGTATAAATTAAACTGTAAATTATTAATATAAATAAATAAGAAAAATACGAAATAAATGAGGTATACTGTAGTAAGCGTATCATTATATTTTTTTAAAGCAATTTTCGACGATTTTTTCTCTAATATAAGATTAATTAACTGTTTTATTGCGTATTCGTAAAATCATTATTCACATCTAATTACCATTTTATGACATGGATATGTGTCTAATTGTGCAAAATAATCGCATGGTTATTATGATGAGTAATTAATAGGTAATTTCTTCCTAATATTTATGATAATCGAACTGATTTACCGTAAAAAGAAATTTATCGATTATTATGGAATGAATTGCATTTCAAGGCAAAAATTTAAGCTCGATTACGAAAAACAAAAAATATTACCGTTGCTCTAAAATTAATTACAAAATAAAAAATTAATAAAAAATAAAATTTAATACATTATTATTCAACGGTAATTTAAAATAAGCGATTTTGGTTCGGAATAAAGTAAAATAAATCAAACAGTAAGCGTTACGCAGAAAAGTTAACTAAATGTAAATCGGATTAGAATAGCGTCGTGACATTAAATTATCAGTTTTATAATAATAAATTAACAAAAAATCAAATATAATGCCAGAAAATTCATTTCTACTTTTTTGGTGCGTGTATTTTTCCCAATAGTGAGAAGTTGGTCACTGTTATATTGGGCCATATCATCATTCTATGTGTTGAATTTATCACAGAATTATATCGATCGAAATTCCAAAAATACATTATAAACGCATGCTCTCCGTATTTATTTAGTGGATGACAATCGCACACTCTTTTCTGGCGAATGTTTGGTTTGAATGCAACAAATTTTCAATGTTTATTGTAAAATTTTTCAGCATTGATTGATGGTAGACTAAAATATAAGAATAAAAATGGTAGTATAATTTGTGTATTGCCACTGCACACTGCCGTTCCTTTATTAGACCCGAAGTCGTGAGATTAAAGTCAATTATTTTGACCATTTTGTTTGCAGTACGGATTTGTCAATCACGCTCTAGAACTGCTGGTTTTGCGCAATTTTGGACAGAATGCGTGGGAACAGATCAAGTACACCATATTTTTTTCATAATTAAAGAGTTTATATTTTTGATTTTCGACTTTAAAAATATTAACTTATATGAATCGTTTATACATCATGTGATTTATTGTTTACCGTTTGATATTTTGAATGATTTTAGAAAAGAAGCAGAAATCGAAATGGAAGGCTCTTTCTTGGTTCGTCTCATATATGATGATGAAGTTACGCATAATCTCATAGATGCAGCTGAAAAAGTATTGAGTAAGTGATGTTAACGTTTGTAAACAAAAATAAAACCATAGAAAAGCCAAGCATCTTAAACATAGCATTATTAATAGAGAAACGCGCCTAAAGATTATATAATTTAATCTTAACTAATTAAATAGAATTTAAAAAATCTTTAAATTTTAGATTATTGTCACAAATAATAAATAAATGAACGAATCTAAGCATTGTATATAAGTATAATTAATCAAGTTTTTAAATCGACAAAAAACATGCAAAAATTGGTAAAATTCAATATTTGATAAAATATATAGAATGATAAATGAATACACATTTTCTGAATGTTTATTACTTGCAATGACATGAATTTTAATTAGAAAAACTCTTTCAAAATTTTTTTCTAATCTGGTTTTAGGTATGCATTTGTATTTTTAATAAAAAATTTATATATAATGTTAATAATTTTTTCGCGATCATTTTTGCGATACGTATTTACCCCTGAAATTATTAAAAACTTGAATTATTGGCACGCACTACAGTTAATTAACAATTTTTTCGGTGCAACAAAAAATATAAAATTTGTCAGATTGGAAACAACAACGCGGGGACAACAGACTAAATTATAGTCTGTCTTTCAATATAAATTTCGCAGTTAAAAAAAATTGCTGATACATGTCTTGATAAAGTGTTAAATAGCAGCTTATAAAAGCAAAAAATACCTCTGATTTTCTTTTGTGGCTATAATTTATACTTAACACGATATAAAGGGATTTAAGTTCAAAGCCATAGTTACCCAATGGTCTGAACCTCTAAAGGGTACAGATAGATAAAAAAGTAATTTTTAGGGAAGTTTGTAAACTCATCAGATTTAAACAACATTTTTGGCCTTCGGATCAAATTATTTTTCATTGGGACCCACAAGAAACTAGAATTAATTATATTAATTTTAAATTTTATTATTGAGTAAGTATTATTATTAGTACACTAATAAATTTTAGAAAATGAAGCAAATTTAGAAGAATTATAAAAATATTTTGATAATCGGATTTGGTTCGGGTTCGGGTAGGATAGATGATAATCGGTTTTTGGTCTGAATATTTTAACGATTTACTAGTTTTGATAAGATATAGCTATACTTGGCGTGCATTTTTTATCTTCCAAATAATATGAACAAAAATATTGTAAACTTCGAATTACTTTTCAAATATTTAGTGGTACACAACGATCACAGTCAAGAAAATACATAAAGATAAGGGAAGTTCAGGCTAATGTGTAATTTATTATTATGACTCCTATATATAAAGTTATGCGATTCATAATATTGGCTAATATTACGGCATATATTGTAAAACATAAACATTTTTTTCGTCAGCTCAACAGCATTATTCCGAAAACTATTGACAATTTTATTGCTAAGACTTAAAAACAACATAAAACTCAATAATAAATGTTTACTCAAGTATTTTTTTATGAAAAAAAACATTCGTAATAGAAATACCTGCGAATGAAATTTTGGAGATGTTCGGCAAAATGTTTTTTGAATTCTGTCAAGAATCAGGATATGACAGTATATTGCAAGTATTAGGCGCTACGCCCAGAGACTTTTTACAAAATCTTGACGCTCTCCATGGTATGTACATTTATTGCTCCCCTTTTATATAAAACAATTTTTTAGTTGACTTTCGAATAAGGAAGTCAAGCTTATAGATTTGATCATATGTGCTGTCTTTACGTACGTAGGGTTTCACATATTCTTTATATTATTACTGTAAACATATTTTGCAATTCTTATTAATTTAAAAATTACGACACATTCACAGAGAGCTGACTTTATAGTAGCATAATGACACTTATTGAACACATATAATCGATTTTATGTATATGTTGGTCAATATGTCAAATCCCTTTATTATATAAAGACAGATTAAATACGGAAGGACAGGCATAGTCAAATCCATAAGATGGATTTCCTTATGGGAAAGTCAACCAAAAAGTTTTTATAATTTAAATGAACAAAAAAATATTTCAATTCCCAGATCATTTGGCAACAATTTACCCGGGAATGAGAGCGCCCTCATTCAGATGTACCGAAAGGCAAGAGGACGGCGCGCTTATTTTGCATTACTATTCAGAAAGAGAAGGTTTCGAGCATATGGTGATCGGAGTGGTAAAGGTGTGCATAAATACAGTATTTACTTTATCGCAATATTTTTAATAGTAAAATCAAAGCAATGATTATTTAAAAAATTTTATGATCATTAACAATAAAATAATATGACACTAATTCGGTACACAAACACAAGGCAGTGGCAAATAAATTGCACGGCACCGACGTTGACGTTAATCTTATCAAAACAAAAGATGATGGATGCGATCACATTCAGTTCGAGATCACGCAAAAAGTCAGGCAAGAAAGAGCGGCCGAACCAGAAATCGAGGGATTTGACACGTTGTCTCTCGAGAACAAAATAAGTCCTCTCACATTCTGTAAAGCGTTTCCGTTTCATTTGGTGTTCGATCAAAACTTGCTCGTAAAACAGGTAACAGTTTTGACGTTAATTTATTGATTGCTGTGTGAAAACAAAAAAGCAGGTAAACTTTTATTCGCTTAACGTCAGTGTCTTGGAAAATGTATTGTACGTATTATTGCGTATTATGTTTGTTAGATTACATTAAACAGTAATTAATAAAAAAAATATATAATTCGATCGAAAATATTTCATTCTATAATGTGGACAAAAAGATAAGCGCGTATCTCTGGAAGAATCATTTTAGCGAAGTAGGGATTCTGGATCGAGAGTACCATTGCATTTCGCAGTTAATACTTTAATCCCATAGAGTTTATTTTAGTGCGTCCGCTAACTAAATAAACCATTCAATTGTTTCATCCTATTAAAAGCTATTTCTAGTGTGAAATCTTTGATGATTTTCCGTTCGCTAAGTAATTAAAAAAGTTTTTAAATTAATGAATATACTACGCCTTGCCATATATCAAATAAACTAATTTTCATTATAAAACACAAATTAGTAATTAAGATAGTTTTGAATGTGTTTAATTATTTTTTAAATAAATCGTTCAAAACTCACTTTTTTTGTTTAAAAAATAAATTAAAAGTTTGTGCGCTTATAAGTAGAAATAAGAAATTCGAAACTTAAAAATTGAAAACAAGTAAAATAAATGGTGCCATTATTTCGTGTGACATCTTAAGCTTACCTGCATTTCTAAAACAGATGCGCAATACAAACGCAGATTTAGCCGAAATATAAAGTTTATACCATTGCATAATGCGTTACGTATTATTCATATTATTTTTGACAATACAATACATTAATGTCTTCAAAATATGTAAAACTTACTGCTAAATCGAAATGATTTTTTAATAAAAATAAAAATTGAATATATATAAATGATACAAAATTTATATTTTTAATTTGGGTGATTTAGTTAATCCCAATGACTGGATTTAAATTTTAGCTAAAGTAATAGATGGTATTGGTCAGTGATGCACACACTCCGCGCTAACACTCGAGCTCACTTTCTTGACATTCTCGAGCTCTTAGTGTAAACCGAGCGTAAAAATAGAGAATTGATATAAAAATTTTAAGCCTAATTAATATAAAATTATTTCTACTTATAAATAAAAATGAAGAATATTCACAATTTTTAAAAGATTTTATAAACTTTAAATTTATTTTTTGTTTGTGCTAAAATAATTTCTTTTGTAAAATAAAATTTTAAATTGAAATATAATCATATATTTTCAATATTAATTTTGTGAGCCTACGCTCGGCACGCTCGCTCGCTCTCAGCACCTGACGCTCAGCGTTCACGCTCAGGCTCGGCAAAAATTAAACGCTCTGCGCTCGCGCTCATCTCTAGCACCATCCGCTCGAGCGTTGTGCATCACTGGTATTGGTATTATAAAATTTATTTTAATTTCATCGAATTATTTGTGTAATTAAAACAGATTAATAATTTTAAAACTATATTACAAAATTTCAAACTATTACAAAGTAAAAGAAATAATAACAAAAATTATTCATTGCACTAATTTTATATTTTATTTACTTAAGAATTTCCAGTAAATTTAGTAAAAAATAATTATTTAATTATGTTTTCCTATCAGGTGTTTCCACGTCAGTTATAAATTATTAAATATTGAAAGTTAATCATTAAAAATAAAAATAGAAAATAGAAAAAATGTTTTCCCAATTTTAGAATAAAATTATACTTTATTATTATCGGTTTATTTTCTAAACTTATACATACGATCATAAATAAATAAATGGCACATCTATAATATCGAATCGGTATAATATATAATAGGCTGGCATATCAGTGGCGAGAGTATTGCCACAGTTAACGCAATCAAACTGTCTCGTAACTGATGTGCTTGACATGATTCGGCCACATATGGAGTTTACATTTAATAATATCCTTTCGCACATAAATACGGTGTTCGTGTTGCGAACAAAAGCCGGCCATTCAGGATCAGATAGCAAAGAGGGCAGAGAGCATACAAGGTATCAAAATGAGAAGAAGAAAATAAGCGACGTTTGCAAATAAAATCTTGTCAAAAATATTTCACAGCTATTTTTTCTTGTGGTTAGAATGCGTCTTAAGGGCCAAATGCTTTACGTGTTGGAAACCGATTTGGTTCTGTTCCTATGCTCACCGAGTGTTCTTAATTTAGATGATCTCAATAGGCGTGGACTGTACTTGAGTGATATACCATTACATGACGCGACTCGTGATTTAGTTCTTCTATCCGAACAGTTTGAGGCCGAGTATAAGCTCACGAAAAATTTGGAAATCTTGACCGATAAGTTGCAGCACACATATCGTGAGCTCGAGGATGAAAAAAAGAAGACTGATAGGTGAACGCTAATATGCGCTTTAAAGTATTAAGCATGCATTACAGTATTGTAGATATGATAACACATGTGTTGCACGAAACCAAGTAATTGACGAAAAACGATATTTCATAAGTACGTATACTTTTTGATTTTCATCATTTCCTCTGTTAACACATTAGAAGTGTTTGCTACACAGTAGATATACATCGGTTTGTTAACTCTATCTGTTGACACTTTGTAATCATATCTCTGTAATTCAAACTATTAATAAAAAGTTGTTTCTTCCCTTTTCAAACTATTATCTTATAGGCTGCTATACTCAGTATTGCCACCATCTGTCGCTAATGAGCTTAGACATCAACGACCTGTTCCGGCAAAAAAGTACGAATGCGTTACTGTATTGTTCAGCGGAATCGTTGGCTTTAGTCAATATTGTGCCAAAAATTCTGACTCTAGAGGTGCCATGAAAATAGTTAAGCTTTTGAACACCATTTACACTACGTTTGATGTATTAACTGATCCAAAGAAAAATCCAAATGTTTATAAAGTAAGTGACAATTTTTATAAGAGATACTTAAAATTTTTGTAAAAGTTAGTGACAATTATAGAAAAATTATATTTGAGAACAAATTTTAAACTAAAATTATTTATTTAATACAATACAATTTTTTGGGTAATATAAAGGTTGAAACAATTGGCGATAAATATATGGTAGTGAGTGGACTGCCAGAACCGTGTGAGAGTCATGCACGATGTATCGCGCGTTTAGCTCTTGATATTATGGATTTGTCGAAAAAAGTCAAAACCGAACACATGGAAGCAATTGTATGATTAGTGACTCACTGTTTGCTTTATAAAAATAAATAATGTAAATTTTTTTGGTTGTCTTGCTTTATATTAGGAAATTACGATTGGAATTCATTCCGGAGAAGTAGTTACCGGAGTTATTGGGAAACGGATGCCCCGTTACTGTCTATTCGGAAACACTGTTAATCTGACGTCGAGAACCGAAACGACTGGCGAAAAGGGAAAAATTAACGTTTCAGAAGACGCTTACAAATGTCTAATGGAAGAACAGAATAGTGATCCACAGTTTCACTTCGAGTTCAGAGGTCCCATTCAAATGAAGGGTCGATCGCAGCCAATGAAAGTTTGGTTTCTTTCCAGAAATTTACCCGAAAATGCTAAATAATTATTCGGTTTACATTATTCAAGAAGTGTATGCCAGGAAAACGTTTAATTCTGAACCGGGAACTAAAACACGTAATACTGTATAGTTTTGTAGTGAACCCAAATTGCAAAATAACACACAAAAATTCAGTACAAAATCGTTTTATTACAACAAGTCTTATATCGCTTTATATCGCTTTATTGTTTTACGTTAATAATTCTATTGTGCAGTTTTTTATATGAGAAACAAATGATGTTTTGATGTTTGTTTTTTATTATTATTACTATTATATAATAACTCTAATGGTAGTTATCTATTAAATATAATTTCTGGCCAAAATATTGTTGGCGGTAATATAACGAAATAACGGTTATTAATGCGAACATACCTATACCTGTAAACTTGTAAGTGAATCTCAAACTAAACGCATAACAGATATGTTTTATGATACGTATTAAAACGAGAGCCTGTTTTCGGCGAACAAGTTTTTATGGCTTTTTAGTTTCTCTAATAAATTAGATTATGCGTAAAAATCTATGTATAAATTACATTTTTAAATGTGTCAATGGTTGGTATTTTTTGTTGTTGTTGTTTATTTCACTCCAGCAAAAGAGTTATTAGTTCTACAGTTATGGAATAAGGGGTTTATTGCCAGTAATATTACCATTCATATGGCTTACTGTTTTCGAATACGGAATATAAAACGAAATATGAAACAAAATACTAATAAAACAAAATTCAGTTTTTAGTTTGGCGTTGTTTTTTTTTTGTTTTTTGGTTTTTCAGTTTATTTAAATGAAAATCATTACATATGCGAAAACTAATGCATAATTCACTAAATAATTGTAACTAATAATATACATATATGTATATATAAAGTTTTTGTTAAAATATAGTATCGTTACAGTTAATAATGTATAGATAATAAAACAAATATGTTTTTCTTTTGCACAAGAAAAAACTAAAAGAAAATTATTATATCGATAGAAACAAATAATTTACGAAAAATTGGGCATTGAAAACATGGGTACAGATATAATTTTTGTTCAAACTCGTGATTTAACACTTCATTAATTTTTTAAATATGTGCATAAAAATTTTCGTTTCTGATGTTGTTTTTATTTCTGTTCGCAAACAAAACAACAACAAAAAAAGTTTTTTCATTTAATAACAGTAATAATTTCGTAATAAATCAGAGAAAAATAATATTATTATGCACACAACTTCTTTTCATTAAGTCAATTAAATTTCTTCTAATTTAAATTATTTATGCGCACACATGAAAAAAACCAAAACAAAAAATTAATGTGTCGTCATTAATAAAATAATTTCAAATTTATATAAATATATACGCGTTTGTGTGACGGAAAAACGAAAAAATTTAATTTTTTCACAAAATGAACGAATTAATAATGAATTTAAATTAAATTAAATATGTTGGCGGTGCGACGACAAACACCTACTGGTTTTCGTGTTTTTCTCTCGATTTAAGTGTCCAAAGAGTTAGTAAAAGCTTTTTTAGCATTTTTCTGTGTCAATCACATTCTTAGTCGCCTGTATTGCGAAAGTGCATTCACATTGCATAAATTTTTTAATTGTCAAATATTCGAATAAATGATATGAAAAAATTTTCGAGAACAAATTTTAATAAAGAGACCACCAGTTGATTTCAATATAAAAATGAATTTATGCGATAATCCCGGAAACAAAGAGGAATACACTTCATAGGAATCGTTTAATAAAATTATTAAAAACTTGCAAATTTGCTTCATTTTTAATTTTGATTAAATTATTAAAAATTTTTGCTGAAAAAATTTAATAAATTTTACATATAATTAGCTCAAATGTAAAGGGAAAAATGCTATATAATTTTTAAAATGACGAGTAGATTCAATGAAATTCATAAGTGAACTTTCATTTGATTATAAAAATATTATCTTAGTCTTGTGAGTAATAATTTATAAGTCCGGATATCTATATATTTAATTTGATTTGGCTGTTTTTTGAAATAGATATTCTGACCAAACGGTAACAGATAGGGGTATAGTGTAAATGGGGAGATTGTTTCCCCCGATCTGAAGGACTCGGCAAAAATAGTGAAATTTTTTAAAACCTTAATTTAGGGGTGGTTTAGGCGGTTTAAACACGCGTACAGTACATATTAATTTATTGTTGAAAAATTCAATGCATTGTAGATGCAATTTTGTTACACACATATCTACGTTAATGTTAGCCAGTGTTTAGACCAAAGGTCACATCAAGTATGTGTCGATAATAAACAGTGGTTTTTATGAAAAGGGGGGAAAGTACGAAATCGAATACGAGCTAACATTTAATAAATAAATTAATAAACTGCTAAAAATTATAATTGTGTTTAAATGCAGCAGTTATGCTGCAAAGCCCGCTTGTTATACTTTAATTTTGTTTTTCTTTGAGATTAGTAAAATATCTTCATATGAGGTAAACATTATTTCAAAAATAGGACCCACACAATCACCTATAAAGAAATAATTAATAATCGGACGTATTATTAAAGAACCTCCTGATTCACTAGATTGCATGCTATCAATAAGCTAAACATAGAGAGGTGTAATTTATATTTCTTAAGTCACATTAAAGCGAACAAACAAAAAATATTCGGAGATTGAAAACAAAAAATAGTTTAGCAAACTTATCTTAAATGCTAAATTTTGTTGTGCACCACATATCAACTCAAAAGTTATTTACTTTTTTAATTATTATTAAGATAGAGAGCATAATACTGGTAATAATAGTAATAATAATCAGATACGGTTTAAGCCGAAATAAGAAATAAAAAATAAGAGCGACATAACGATTGCTAATGCATCACTTTTGACATTTTCTGAAATAGTGGAGTCATTTTTGGGGGTGTAATGTTGATTGATCTGCGAAAGACATGTGGGAAATGAGATATATTTGCAGAGAGAATCAGTTGCACACAAAAAAAACGTAAATAAAAAAACGAAACATTTCTTAACCGATGACCTTATGTTAAGCGAGTTAGTAATACGTTAGTTAAACGTTAATCACTAGAAACAAAGATTCACAGATGAATTCTTTTGTAATTTGAGTTCACATTTCAAATCTCGTTAGCGTCGAAATTCTTCACAAATGATTAATTTTTTGTTAGCGAAAACAAAATAAATAACCACATTAACATTCGCTTTATTAATTTCGATAATGAAATGTAAAGCGATTTGCTATTTCGGGAAAATTGGTTTTCGTCGCAAAAATAAAACATCACATAAATTCCCGAAACAAATCGTTTCTTTAAATCTTAGCATATTTATGAGACAATAGGGTGAAAACTTATTTTTTAATAAAAACAATTTGAATAATTAGACGTTACTTTCGTGAAGGACACACTAGAAATAAATACAATTAAACTGTCCAGAAGTGCGTGAAGTGAATTTAGATTATACATAATTAGTGATGAGTTGAAGATTTACGAGTTGAATTTAGCTCTAATTTTCGAATAAATTTACGTGAACCCCAATTTTTTATGCACCTGATTATTAGTTTGGCCTTGAATATTGCTTTGAATATTCAGGGGCTCGGATAGGGATCGGGAGTTTGTCTACACTAATCCATTAATATTAATTTATCGCGATGTTGTGTTAAAAAGAAGAATTGGTTAGTGACTAAAAATTGGCATTTATTTTATTAATTATTTATGTTCGCAATTTATAAGTTATATTATTAAAGTGTTATTACCAAACAAAAACACAACTTTTTTCCATATTAAGGTGTGTCCATTAAATGAAATGCTTGTATTTTAAAATATACATAAATTTATTTAAAATAATTCGCTTATTTCGCAACTAAATACGTTTAAACGCAGATAAAATCACCGATTAAACAAATATGTTCGCATTCATGTTTAGTATGCGCTAAATGTTATACTAATTACAATACAATATAAATGCATTAATAACCTTTAATTTAAAACGATAGTTGAAAAAGTTTTAAATTATTTATGCTTCGTAAACACGTATTCATTTCTGCGTAGTTATTATTTTCGATTAAATTATACTAATGATTCGGTAAAGAAAATAGTTATCTCTGCACGTAAATAAGTAAATACGAAATCTATTAAATTTATATTTGTTCGCATTATCTTTCGTTCGTATCGGGAATTAATTATTTTATAGTTAGTGTGCATCAAAGCAAAAAAAATTTCAATACCAAGAAAAACATCTGCGACGCAGAAAATATATATACTTTAATTGCGTTATTAATCTCGGGAAAAAATCATTGATAAACTAAGATTGACATTCAAAAAAAATAAACAAAAGTATATACTTAAGGATTAATTAACCTTTAATTTTGGCATTAATTATTTATAAAAACACAGCGGGACTCCAAACTACGCTATCAATAGTAGATTATGCCCGCAATTATAAAATAATCAAACAAACGAAACACTAAACAAAACAAAATAGTTATTTTTACATACACAGGTAATACATAAATTTTCTGTTTTATTTTTTTAGTCACTTCTCACTTTGTATCCCATCTCTTCCTAACTTGTAACTTCCAATAAAAGGTATTTTTATTTATTTTTCGTGATATTATGCTATGCTTATTAAACCAAATACCGTACTGTTAGTATTTGTAATGATTCGATAAATTTTGATTATTTTTTAAAAATGCCACACAGTTATTATTTGTTCGGTAATTTATTAATTTTATGCAGAAAATATCATCGCGATTATATTTTTTAAACAAACGGTTTATTTATGCGAAACTGCAAAATACAATAAATTATTTGTAGGAACGGAGAGTAATGCAGCAAATTATTTGCTTAAATTAACCGGAAAAAAATTGAGCTCAATGTATGCAGCATATTGTTTGTCCATAAATTTTAATATAATATTAAAGTTTTTTGTTGTGTTTTTTAATGAAAAACAATAAATATTCGAGACGATAATTTCCGTCTCCAAAAGAAGAGTTTATCGCATTAAAATTTTTTAATTAAAATCCGCGATAATTTATTTTATGGAAATTAAAAAATTCAAAAATTCTCAACGAAAAATTTGTATTCTTCTTCTTATTTCCTATGATTGACTTGAAACAAATTTTATATATTATACCTGATATCCAGTGAGATGAATAAAAATTAAAACGGAAAATAATTTGTGAATAATTTGCTGGAAATAAAAGATGTGCATATAGATAAAAATTAGCGGACAAAAATTGAGTTTTTCTGTTAACAAGCAAAACGGCTATAAGTCAGAAAATTCGTTTTAAATAGTTTTGTTGTTGTTGCTGCTCAACTCAAAAATCATGGTTAAATATTCCTCTTAATTTATATGACGATGAGGCGCAATCTATATAATCAGTAATAAATTTAACTCTAAGTAATTACTCGATTATTTTATTTGAGCAAAAGGCAGTAAATAATAAGCCAAATTAGTCTCGCATATAATTATGAGGTTAAGTTTAAGTTTATTTCGGTCTCTATATTCTCCTCTCATTTACTTTTCAAAGTCGCAATTTTTTTCTTAAACATTTTTCTTCTTTGATTGTGTGTTGGCTTACGGTTTTCGCGAACAGCAACTATATTACTGTATATTATTCTCTTAATTGCTGTCATATAATTGATGCATTATGGCATTGTCTTTATTTCATTAATGAAGAAACTTTTGCTGATTTTATGGTTAGATAAGAAAAGCCTTTACCCAGTATTATATTAATTATTTAAAAATATTCATGTATATCTCAATTATTTTCGAATTTGTGTGTTACTTATTGTTATTTAAATTCCGAGAAAAATAGTAAAAGAATGTATTGTACATTATTATTATTATTATTATTATTTAAAGAAGTTCTGTCATATAAAAAATTGAGGGGAAAAGAAATGATATTTAGGTTTACTGTTTAATTCCAAGAACTTCAATATGATTTTTATGACAAGTCCTGATAAAAATCCTTAAGATGTCATCATTCGTAATTAGTTTCTATGTAATGGGACAGACATTCGCAAACCTTTAATGTCGCAAATGATGTCAAACCTAGTAAATGATGTTTTTTTTAATTATTTTGTGACCAATTTTTTAAATAAATTCTCAGATGTATCCAATTTTACTACATTTAAAGAAAATAATGAAATGTAAATCGTATTTTTTGGACTGAGAATCATAAATATTTTTAAATTTGTATTTTCAATGTTGATGTTGAAAATATAAGTTAGCAAAAAATAAATAAACTAATTATATGCAGCATTTGTTCTGCTTTGGATACAGTCAATGAAACAATTTCGGAATTAAGTTTATTACACAAAATAATTTAATATAATTATAGAATTATAATACAATAGCGAATTCATTTAACGTTAGTAGCAATTTTAAGGCAAAATTTATAGCGTTGAAAGCGCTGTCTGTTCTGGTCAAACAAGGTTAGAGAAGGTCTGTACTTCAGTGTGTGAGAAATAATTTCTAATTCAATGGAAATTTTTTTACAACTTGTGCATAACAACAAGTTAGTCTGAATTTTTATTAATAATAAATATAAAAACAAAATTATACCGCAATGGAACACTCATTATTATTTAAATTTTTCAATTGAGACTTAAAAAAATATTATTGTGATCAGAGAGAGGAAAAGGGAAGCGCGAAGAGGAGAGGAGAGAGAGAGAGAGAGAGAGAGAGAGAGAGAGAGAGAGAGAGAGAGAGATTTGTATTGAAAGATAAGGTACAAATAATACCGACTCATTAGAATATAAAGCTTAAGGCCATTACAAACTAAAAATATTCGTCTCTATCTTTATGAAGTAGTAAAACAATTTATATTTATTATCGCGCAGTTAAAATTTCTTTTCGAAATAAATTTATATATATTTATATACTATATATATATATGCGTTCAAATAAAACAAATTTCATTAACCTATTTCGGATATGTTGGCAAATGACAAAAAAAGTTTTCAGTTCGAAATCTAGATTACATGCGTTTAGAAAAAATATGTTTTACAATCATAGACAGAAAATTAATATTGAATTCATGCTAACACTGAGATTCAGTGCTTAACAACAAAAAACACACACAACAAGTATACTGTATTTTCGTATTTTCATTTTCTCCTCTCAGCATTTTTTTAATAAATTATTGTTTCTGTTATGACAGATGTTAATCATGTACAACTCAGACATGTTAATCATTGGAGCAAGAATTTGTCTTGTAATGAGCTCATGTATCTAATCTTCTCCGGTAATCATTACTAAAAATACTGTAAAGAGAAAGAAACGAACAAAAGAAAAACATAACTCCAGCCAATTGTAAGATTGGATTTTCATTAAAACAAAAATAAATCGAAACGATTAACTGAAATGTCAATTTCTTTAGCATTAAAATAAATGCTATGTATTTTTCTCGTGGAAGATTAACCCTTTAAATATGAGCGGCAAAATTAAGATAAAAAATTATAAATTGAAGAAAAATATAAAACCGAAACAAGTAAAATAAAAAATCGCTTTTCTTGTTGTTTATCGTTTGGCTAATAAAATGGACTGTTTTTTATTATTATTAGTTAACACAAGTTTTATACCCTCTGCTTTAAAAAGCGAACCAAATTAAGGAAGCATCGAAAAAAATCGTTAGGAAACTACTATTTTTTGTTTTAATTGTTTAAGTTAATTACTTTTGAAGCTATAATTAGAAAATTTTTCTTATTTATTTTAAATAAACCTATCAAATAAATAAAAATGGGTTATAAACTTAATTTTAGAACGCATTTCACTGGCGAGCTGTACACACACACACAATGCACGCTGAAATCGTATTATTTTACACGTTGGTAATGAGGAAGCAACAAAAATAAATAAATTTACCAGAAACTCGTTTTGATTTCATTTTTGTGAAAAAGGGTTTTTATATGAGTCAATCCTTTATCTCTCAGAAAATACTCGTATATTTCTTTTTTTTTTCTTTTTTTTTGGTAATTTTGGGCTGAGAATTATAAACAGTCTCATCTGTTAATGCATAAAATTAACTATTCATTACTGGTAAGAATAATAAGAACGAAGAGAGAGAGAGAGAGAGAGAGAGAGAGAGAGAATATGTTGCGTCAAATAAGACTTATATCCAATTAAATAATAAAATTTTTTATCAGAAAAAAATAATTTCAGCGTCAAAATTTTGTAATCACCACAAAAGGTTAGAGAGGATAAGATAGTGATCGACGCACACGAAGTCATAAATTTTAAAGGAATTTTATAGTAATTTAAATTCATAGATTCATACCGCATATCTTTTTGCCTGAGATTCCCATGCCTTTTGTGCGAAAACAAAATAATAATAATAATAATAATTCCGAATAGCAAAACATTTGCAAACTAAATTAGATTAAATAATATATAAAATTACATCATCCCATAAAAGCACCAAAAATTAGTTTTGGGGAAATTTTATACAATTTTAAATCATTATTTTTTATTGAATTTAAATTAGCAGACAAACAAATAAAATAAAGTAATATTACCATAATTAGGTTAAACGTATTAATATTATAAGTACATAAAAAACAAATAAAAAAATTTAACGAAATGTTATTTGATTTGCTGTCGTAGAAAGTCCTAAATATTTCTTATTTTTTTCTTCTGCCGCTTCGAATGCACAGGTTTAATGATCAGGTTATATAAAAAAATGTTAACAATTTTGCCAAATTTGCACATTCTCTGAATTATTAAGATATTTTTTTATTACTATACATCAAAGTGATGATACGAGAAAAAGAGTTATTTTTCATAAACTTCTCGAGAAAATTCTTTGAATCCCCAGTCATTTTTTATTCAAACTTATGAGTTATTTTTTCTAATACCGGTAAAAATAAATATATATACTCTTATATAGTTTTTAATATAAATATTCAATCTATTTTGAACATATATCCTGCAAACATAATTTATTATATTTTGAGCATTAATTTCTCAAAAAAAGTTCAATATATTACAGGTTTAATATCAAAAAATCGTTGCTTACGAGAAGTGTATTCGTTTTAATCATTATATCTCAACAAATTCAAAATTGTGTATTTATTATACAAAAAATGTTTGATGTCTGAAGCTTACAAACTTCAAAGCCATTCGCTTATTTTAAACATCAACACGAAATGATTTTATGCTTTGGACATTACTTTGAGTTTTAACGATAATATTTTCCATTAATTTGTCTATGATTTAAATGATTCTAATATTAATTTTTTGATTAACTAATTTTTCATAGTCTTAAAGCTTCATGTACTGTATTTTTCTTCTGATAATTTTATTAAGTTTAAGATATTTAATCAAAACTAACGTCTTGTAACAAAACCATAAGTGTTGGCTAAAGTTTAAAATTATTGCTTAGAAAGTAGAAAACATTGTATAATCTCTTCAGAATACTTAATGACATTAGTGGCAGTCTTAAAGTGCTATTCGAAAATAATAATCATTTCCATTTACAATACGGGTGTTAACTTGTATCAGCGAATATAGCGATATGCCTAAGGGAACGCATGAAATGTTTGGCTCTCAAGTCCAATGCCTCAACAATTCAATGCCACTGCTGGCTGCGGTAATACAGTATAGTAACTGAATAATTTAAATAACATAACATAATAATTGTAAATAAGATAATTAAAAATTAAACTTAAATATTTGTTGGACACTAGACTAGTGTTCGTTGTCCCCAATGATTTCTATTGTTATACATTAAAATATTTATAATGAAATTACGGTTAACGTATTAAAGTAAGATGTTTAGCTTATCTTTAGCCCAGTCTTACGGAGAATAATATTTTTTGTTTTACATACATAGATATGCTAAACATCTTCTTAAATCAAATTCAAGCGTCATATTTCTAAATTTAACCTCACCATTATTTATGGTTATTGAGGCGGTTTTACTGTAATAATAGACGATTAAATTTTTGAAAAATATTAAAATATGGCACACAGATAAAGCAGTACAGTATTATTTTGTAAATATTTAATTATCATTACTTAGAAATTAAAAATAATCACTCGTTTGCATTATTTTTAAATAAAACAAATTATAAAATTATTTTAACAAAAAAGATTTTGTTGCTTAAATAATTCTTTTTCAAAAAAATATCATTAAATTAATTATATTTAATTAACATTTTTAGAATTAGAAGATAAAAATTACTTAATGGGATTTATTTATTCACTTATCTTGATTAAACTAAAGACATTCTAAACGTCAGATTTATTTCCATCAGATATTTTCCAAAAATATAAAGTAGTATTACTGTAGTAAGGTATTAGGTTTAGTGCACGATTTATCTTAAAACCAAAATACCTGCGCTAACATCGGCTATTATTTCAGTATCAATATTATATAAAAAGTTGCCGTTCATTAGTTAATGCATATCAATTAAAAATGATAAATTGTATCCTTTTCATCAGAAAAAATAAATCTCATATGCAAAATGTTTTAATGAACCAATTTGATAATGAAAATATATATATATATTCGCAATAAATTAAAGAAAAACCTAACTTCCAATACGAATAAACGATAGCTATCGTCAAAATCTAATGTAGTTATGGTTTTTTATGGTTGTTTGACAGCAGTTACTTATATTTATTAACTTATTACAAGTCTTAAAATGTTTTCAAACTTATTTTAATAACTATAAAAAATATTTATAAGATAAAAAACAAGTTTATTTTTGGGCAATATATGTTCGAAATGAAATGTTTCGGAGAAAAACCTATTTCATAAATTTTGACGGAAAATCAATACTGTGTTACCACGGATTTTGAATTAAATCCAACTGTTATGGCTGTAGGCTTTTATTTGAAATTAGCATATCTTATAATAATCAAAAACACACACAATGGAGGGGTATTATTGCCTTCGAAATGAAAAATACAATTTCAATTACTTTTGGCACTAAAATAAAACACTGCTTTTCATCATATTTGTTATTAGATAAGCAAATGATTCATCAATTTTTGTTTTACGCCACGCCTGAATTGTAATGTAGTTGGGTATACAATCGAAGCAAAATAATAAGTTTAATGATGTAAAAAATTATTAATTACAATACTTGATTATTATTTTAGTGTAAAAAATAATTTTAAATTAAATAATAAAATCCCATGAAAATAAATTAAATTTTGTTGTTAAATTTTATCTTTATTTCTTTAATGTTCTTAATTAACCACAAATTTTTTTTGCGCTATTTATCTTTGATTTTGATGCACTATTCATACTGTACTCATAAATATAGTCGAATTAATGTTCATACAAAATAATTTTATGTTAAATGTTTGTTATTAAGTGAATAATCAATGGAAACAAAGCGATTCATTGATATTGTAATGAATGAACAAAGCGAAGACATAAAATTTAGGCTTATTGTTGTTAAGATTGTTTATAAAATTTTTAAAATTAATTTAACACACCGTAAGTACTACTGAGAGGCTAAATATAACAAATTTTAATAAAAATCAAATATAGTAGTTTACTAAAGCAGATTTTATCAATTAACGTCAACTTTGATATAAAAGATATCGTCCACAATGCTTTCAATGTTTCGATCCATTTCGGACTGTTCTAAATTGAAAATATGAATTTGATATTAAATCTGGTGTGTCTTTGAATTAAATATTATTACATTTATAGAAAGCAATCCTAATAAACCTGTTTTGATTTCTAAATTTCCTTAAATTAATTTCGAAGATATTTAATTATTACATTATCGAATAACAATTCTTTAATCCTTACTTAAGTGACTTAAATTAAAAAACATTTATTTTTAAACAATACGTTAACTAACATTATTCAAAAGATCTGACTTCATTTTTAAAAAAAGAGTCTAGACTTTTAATTATTTTAATTAAAAATAAAGTAAGTCCGATACACTATACGAATTTTAATTAAAATTATCATTTAAGTGGTAGAAAACATGTTATAATTATACAATTGAAAAATGTATATTTGGGTTAATTTAAGGTTTGAAATTGCAAGTACTATCGATAATTCAAGTAATTTTTATTTCTATTTTTTAAATTCAAGTTTGTTAAAATGTTTTTAGAATGAGAGGTTCTTATTAAAGAAATTGATTTCCAAGTTATGCAGAATTAGTTATATGACTTAAAAGTTGAAAATATTAAATTTCGAAAACGGATAAAAGTTAATTCGTCATTATTAAGGTATTTAGGATCTAAAATTAAGGTATTTTTAGGTCAAGGACAGAGTCAATGTCCTGAAATTTGATATTTGTGGTCAATTAAATAATTTATTCTGTTGGTAAACCTTGACAAAACCGTCAAATATTAAATCGTTCATCTATAAGAAATTTTACTAAATTATTATTAATTTTGAAAGCATTTTGACCTTTAAAATTTTCACAGAAGAGAGAAGATTATAAGAGTGTATTAAATTATAATTTAATCTTATATTTTCATGTAAACAATGCTCAAATTCTAAATAAGAACCTTTCAGGTTCTAAGTCCGGGACACTCGTAAATGTATATAATAATATCTAATGCGTCCATTTCCTAATTGTGTCTAAAACCTTAAAAACTTAAGAATAAGTCTCATCAATAGCTGAGCGGAAATAAATAAATTTAAGCGTTCAATGAATATACAATTAAAGTTCATTACGTTTTGTTTTATTCGCCGCAACCGATTTTTATTAATCTATAAAACAAAGTGATCTCATTATTAACTTCAATCCTTGTTAGTGTTTTGTTCGAAAACTTAACAGTTCGAGACAGCAACTCAACCCTAAAACATCTTTTATATTTGACTATATTATAAAATTTTTTTCTTAGTTCTCTGTTCACTCAATTTTTTTGCTTTACAATAAACTAGCGTTAGCTTTCATTCGCAATTTGTTTCGCCCCGTCTAAAACATGCACTGATTCCGCAAAGTTGAATAAAATTAAAAAAATAGTTATCGTCTATTGTTTTTGTGTAATGTTTAGCGAAAAAAGTATCGAACAAACCTTTTTCTGCTCTTTTTCTGGTTTAGCATATTAACGTTTTACAGACAAAATTTTATGTTTAAATTTAAATGTAAACAGACCATTAAATGTGTTAATTGAAAAAAAGTTATTACAAGTGCTGGCGGAAGAAGTGAATAAACTGATCACAGATAACAGCTTTGTTTATCTGTAAAATGTTTTGGACCATTGATAATAAGTTTACATAAGCGTTGTTGTTTCTCAGAGATATTTATTTGCTAATTGATAAACCATGCAAATGCTTACATTAAAGATAAGAATTGGGAAATAGATAGTTCTAAGTTGTGTGGGGTTAGTTCGGCTAGACGTTATATTTATTTGTTTGTAAAATCAATTATTTCAAGACTCCATATTTTTTCTTAATTAAGCTTAAAATCAATTTTTATGATTTTGGACCCCACACTAAAAATCTTTAAAAAATTGTAGACGATTGCCCCGATAACATAGGGTCACTGTCGTTATTAATGTTTTCTGGATGTTAACCAATTTGAACTGCACTTTTATGAATGGCAATAACTGTTCTGTTAAATAATAAAATTCAGTGATTTAATTGGCATATCCTTATTAAAAAATAAATAAGACATAAATGACTGATACAAGATTAAAACGTGTTGGAATTGTTGGCTTTGGTCAATTAGGTTTGTGTTTATATCTAAAAAACAATTTAATTTTATGCCTCCGCTTAATATCAATTGCGATCAAAAAAAACAATTTTGTTTATCGAAAAAATAGGGCAATATCTTGTCGATCAAATTCTAAAAAACGGAAAACATTTCGGACTTGAATTAGCATTCGTTTGGAACCGCAGTAAAAGAGAAAATTTGTTCGCAAAGATCAGCGATAAATCTCTAATATTAGATGACTTGAGGAATTTCGCTAAATTTAGAGCCGATATCATAGTGGAAGTGTCGCATCCCGTTATAACTTATCAGTACGGCATTCAATTTATTAAACACGCAGATTTTATGGTACTATTGCCTCTATATTTTAATCAAATTCGCTTTGAAACAAAAATGTCACAGTACTGTAGTATTTCAGTTTTAATACCAAACTAATTTAGATCGGATCACCGACAGCATTGGCTGATAATGAGCTCGAGAAATCGTTGCGATCTGCGTCCAAACGATTCGGAATTTTTATACCTTGTGGTGCGCTATGGGGTAGTAATGACATTAGAAAAATGTCTGACTCCGGAACTTTGAAAGTACGGTATTTCATAATTCGATTATTTGTTTGTTTTTTTAATTTTCGGACGCAATAGATTTTTCGTTGATAATGAAAAATAAACCTCTTTTCCTCAAAGGGATTAACTATTACAATGAACTTTCATCCAAATTGTCTTAAGCTCGAAGGAGAACTAAAAAGTTTAAATGATTCGGTCGAAGACAAGCCTATTATACTATACAAAGGTTTTTTTCTCGCAATCATGCACTTCTTTTTCTTGTTGACTCCGATAATATTATTATAGTTCTGTACATTTCGTTAAAAAAGATTCCACTGATAAAATGCATTAAATATTATTTCGTTGCCCGTCTCTCAGGACCAGTTCGACAAGTATGCGGTTTGGCACCAAATAATGTTAATACAATGGCTTCAGCTGCTATTGCAGGTTACAGTCTCGGCTTTGATCGTACAATTGGTTGCTTGATATCAGATCCAAAGTAATGTAAAAAATCATTTCAATAGTGGTAGATGTTTATCGCACGATATTTATATATATATTTATATTTTATTTATTTATAACGCTATTACTAGTGTGTGTGTTATTGTTATTATTGTTATTTAAAAATTTAGTTTAAGAGATTATCATAAAATTGAGATTGAAGTCATAGGACCGAACGCATTAAATAATTGTTCGCTTAAAGTAAATACAACTCGTTTAAGTCCGTCATCGGGAGGTCATGTATCGAGTTCTGCAACATTTGCATCGTTTCTGAGCAGCCTATTAAGTAAGAACGTATCTTGTAATCAGTGCTAACTGTTAACAAACACTTTTTAGTTGCCTATTCAACAATTTAGATATATGTTAGTTCGGTAAAAATTCTTTCGCAGAGCAGTAAAAAAATAAAAGTATATTAAAGCGCAATACCTTATCGCTGGAAAGAAATTAATAATAAAGAAATAATAATATGTAATCATAAAAGATTTTGAATGTCAATGTCCTCATTCCTCATTTTTGGGGTGAACCGCAAAAATTAGACTAATGCTAAATAGATATATGGGTTAAATTATCGCACACTCACTCACAACACACACAAACATTTATAAAACAAATTATCGAACCACCAAAACAGCGCTCACACACACACACGCACACACACAACAAATAAAATAAATAATAATACCTCTAATATTTTTAAAAAAAACTGTACTGTATATACCTCTTAAATAATTGAATATGTATTTTTCACTATTGGTTTTCTAGATGCGGAGCATAAAGGGAGCGGTTTTCATCCATGCTAGACATACTAGAAATGATAATTACGCTTATGTGCATTAATGAATTAGATAATAAAAAATAATATGCTGGTAATATAATGCAATATAATATGCATTTTAATCCTTTTGATACATTGTAATAAATGAAAATATAATAATATATTGTCTCCTTTCTTCTTCTATCTCTCAATATTATAAATAAAAATAAATAATTATTATATTATACTCTTTGGAAATGCAATTCAATATATTATTCAAAAGCTATAGATAATAAAAAACATGGTCAATATAACTAAGGCTTAAAAGTTATTTTTAACATTTTGGTTATAAAGTAATAACAATCCACATCATGCTAAGATAAACCATAAATATTCCTTCTCTCATTCTCCATCGTTTCAAAAATCCGAAGCACAACAATAAAAAACTTTGAATTTTTTTCTTTCAGTATGAAAAAAACACTATTAATGAACGCCAAAATTAATTATGAGATTAAATTCGGTTGTTGTTTAGAGAGAAACGCAAAATTTAATTAAAATAGCTTACAGCTAATCAAGGTTTTTAATAATAAATCAAACCGATTATCTATAATTAAAAAATAATTTAAAATTTTAAAATAAACCGTACGGCTTAATAACGATAATTTTTTCCCTTCTATTATAGTTAATCAATTTGAATCGTTTTTTACTCTTAATTCCACATTCCTTTTGCAATAATTATTTAATCATTGATCACTATGTTCTCAATATGTTTACGAAAATAATTTACATGCAATTACTTCGTGCGTAAATTTTTTATAAGCATTGTTGTTATCTCGCTCTGGAGAGTCAAACCGATATAAATGATTATTATTTTTTGTTTGAACGGAAAAAACGCGAAATTTAAATTTTTCAATTTTTTGTGTATGCGTTAAGATTTTCCTCTAAATATATCACTAGATATTTTTCCGCTTCGAAACCCTTAACTAATTAAAATACAAGATATTTATAGCAACCAAAGCAAAAAAGCTTATAATGAACAGTTGTACGAAAATATTTATCTTAAATGTGATTATCATAATCCATTTATCTAATCGTAATAATGATTACAGTAAGTCTTAAAATACATAAACTAAAACATACAGTGAATATATCTATAGTGAATTAATTAAAATTCAGGTGCATTAGCAAAAAATACCAAAGAATTAGAGATGGGTTCGTGCATGCGATGGATGAGAGACAACAAAATTGACACATCGAATGACACATCGAATTGCACATCGAATTGTACATCGAATGGCACATCTAATGGCACATCAAACGACAGATCGCATTGGTCTCCGATAATCTGTATGGAAGGTGACGCTAACTTTTGCTGCAGAAACGAAAAATTAGATTACGTTTGGGAAGAGTGTTGCACTCTTGACCAGTTTGCTGTTCACCACAGGTATCAATCAATCATTCAACTGTTCTCAATAAGTTATAGATTTTTGAAAACTGCTTAATACTATAATTTTATTTATGAATTATATATTATATAACGATAACTATATATACGAGTTTAACTGTTGTAGCGGTACTTTAAGATTCATCCTAATTGTTAGTTGCGTGAGTGGTGTTATCTTTTTCGGGATTATTATAGCTAATATTAATGTAATTATGATGACATGTGACACAAATCAAGACGACGAGAATGATATTAAAAGTGATAACAGCGGTGTTAGTGAATCGGAGTTCGCAGCAAAAAATGTTCAAAATACGAGTGAAACACGAATATGATGAGTGAGAGACACGCGGACAGAGAGATATTTTTGTTTAATACTCTAATGATATTTGGTTCACATAACAGTGTGAGAGAGATAAATAAAAAAACTTGAAAAAATGTTCTCAATTTGAAAATTGCTTAAAAGTTATATGAAATACTGTATAATATGTTTCTATAAATGCAGAAATAATTTTTTTTCCAAATTTTTTTTCTTAATAAAATATGCTTCGCTATTAAAAAACGCAATAATAATAAACTTGTAATAAGTTATTAAAGTTAATCACGAGAAAAATAATTACTAGTTATTTGAGTTTGAATGGAAAAGAAAAATATACTGCTGAACGTACTGATATCGGAGTTATCGATAATAATACTGTACTAGTAATACTCCGTACTTATTATTATTATTATTATTATTATGGCTGACTTTTCGGGTCATTAATGCTATAAAATGACAATTTGAAATATCTGAATAAAATAATTTATTTGCTTTATATAAAAAAAACGTTAAACAAAAAAATTGTTTAGTCTCGTTGCGTATCAGAAACTTAAAGATTAGTTTCTTGCCTTAACAACAACAACATAAACAAAAAATAAATCAATGTATGTTTGGTTAAGTATTATTTTTTTCCTAAACTGAAGCATAAAGCAAATCAATGAGGAAAAAATAAGATGAAAAAGATTGAATATTCCCAATATATCATATCATATGATAAGCATGGGCTACAAGAAAACCCAAAAAATAAATAAACTTTATTTCGATTGAAATTTAAATATTTTGATAGCGCACCGGTTAAAGTGGTTAAAACAACGAGTATAACGATCGCGAAAACAGGTCTTGCCATTAGGTTTTTAAAGTAGAGTTATCAGAAACTACTTAATAAGTAGTTTTTTGCTTTTAGCGCAGAACTTAAAAAATTAACTTTAAAAGCATAACTTGACTGGTATTTACTAAATGGTTGTAAACTGAACGCAGCAGAGATGCAAACTCGAGGGAAAGAAAAGAGTGAAGAAAACAAATCGAAATTTAAAAGTTAAAGAGTTTAATAGTGAATCTTTGATTTGCTTTAAGCATGATGTCAGTCATTTTATTAATGCAGTTTAACTTTTGTTATTTCTTATCATTGGGAGGAAAAAATGTTTTACTTAGACTTAAATCATTTATAAATAATTAAATTTACTTTAAAACAAGTAATAATTTAGTTTTTGGCTTAGCGTTGGCATCGTTAGCAACTCTATCGCAACAGGAAATATATTTTAATTGGCATTTAAAATTAAGTTAAATAAAAACTAAACAAATAAAAAAATTATTAAAAATAAATAAATAAAATGAAAACAGATTAACAACATATCATACGGTATTTTTAGCAACCGATTTCGTTTTTATTTGTTTTTGGATACGCGATCAAGAAATGATCCCTAAAAATATGGAGTCATGTGATATCAGCGTGTGTTTTGGTGTTCACTAACAAAACACTGAATCAAGCATTTTAAGTAAACATTTACTGTTTTCAAATAAATATTAACAAAAAACTGAATTAGTAATGGTATTTAATTTTGGTAATTAAATACACTTAAAAGAGTAAATACAATAAAACGGTGTCAGAGACGCTATTGTTTTAAGTGGTGTCTAACAAACAACTAATAATAATAATAATAATAATGTTAATAAAAACGTTGAAAGTACTGCGGAATAACTGGAAAAAGAGCGTATTTCTAAGTTGTGTCGCCATTTGGGGAACTAATTATGCCAATAAAAAACTGATGTATGGAAAACACAGATAAGAAACGCACGCAAACAAAACAATAAACGTATGTTTTCTTTTGTTTATTTTTGTCCCAAAAATATAGCGAATACAACTTAATGAGACGTTATTGCGAGGAAGCGTTAGTAAGTTTAACACACTTTTCTCTATTCAATATTTATGATAATAATCAATAAAAAAAAAGTTTTCTCAAACTGTTTTGCTGATTGAAGCGTTACGGAAATTTGCCGCAAAGCGCATCGCAACAAACCCGACACATAACTGTTATATTAAACCCTATCGCTAACAATAAAAAGGGCAAAAATATGTACGAGAAATATGCGGCGCCGCTCTTTCATTTGGCCGGAGTTCGAGTGAGTCTCGTTCTCACCGAAAGCGAGGGTCAGGCTAACGATCTTATGGAGATTATGGACAATACTGACGCTGTAGTAATCGCTGGCGGAAATGGTACGCTTCACGAGGCCGTCACTGGTCTGTTAAGACGAACGGATTGGGATATTGCGGCGCAAACGATGCCCATTGGGGTCATTCCCGTCGGAAAGCGAAATACTATTGCGTACGCGTTGAATAAATTTGATCCAAAAAAGATGACTTACGCCGAGTAAGAAATAAATATAGAAATCTTTTAATTTGTTAATGAAAAAACTTGTCAATATCACGCTGCGTTTGTAAATAAAAAAATTCATTCTTTTTACTCTTTGATGACAGAGTATTAGCTGAATCGGCGATGTCTGTAATTCGTGAGTTGATTAAACCGGTGGATGTGTTAAAAATCCAGGGTTCGCGCGGTAAGCCTGTGTACGCTTTGGACGGATTAAATATCGGAGTGTTTAGAGATATTTTGGATAATATTGACAAATATTGGTATTTTGGTAACAAAATCAAACCCTATTTAGCTTTCTTCGTAAACTCATTCAAAGTGCGTGTAATTTAGTTAAGAAAAATTGCATAACATTTATGTCAAACAATTAGCAATTAACTTATATATTTTCCAAAACATTTTTCATTTGATACGATAATCAAAATTTAGATCATTCCACCGCTGGAACCGTTTGAGTTGTCATACACCGAACCGTGCACTGGTTGTTCAAAGTGTTATAAAAGGTTTGAAGTTCGAGAGTTGTCAGACAATTCAATGGGAGCCAGTCGTTGGTGGCACATATTTCTCTCACGAAAGGGTAACATTAATAAAGATAATGGCAGCGAATCGCAGCCTAAAATTGATTTGCGAACTATAATTAATGAAAGATGTGGTCAATGGTCACACTTAAATCTAAGCGATGCAATCAATCTATATGTAAAGAACACAAATGAATCTAAATTACAAATTGCTATTCACTCGTCGCCATTAACCCAAAATCAATTTATTAGTGATGGGTAAGTAATTTTTAATCGACAATATCTCAACTCATTTAACGTATGCGTTTGACGCTTCTGGCAATCATAATATACAGTAATATAAGTGTATATTTGCTGCATAAATACATGTTTTTTTCTATATATTGATTTTCACCTCAATCTTTTCCGTTTATATTATTCAGCGTTAAACTTGTTAACTGTGAGCTGCCATTTCTGCCTGAAAGCGCTGCGGACTCAACAAAAACGGGAACTATTAAAATAATTGAAGCAAACGATATTAATTTAAAGCTCGCAAATCAGAAGAGCGATGATAACGATACTACTGATAGCATCTCTCGTACTACGGGTTGGTTTAGCATCGATACGGAAAGTTACGAACAACAGTCTGTCAGCATAACACTTATGCCCAAAATCTTGAAAATATATGCAAAATGAGTTACCAAGAGCTACACTACAGTGGAGTACTAACATTGAAACATTTTTTGGCAGAGAATGAGAGAGCGAGAGAGAGAGAGAGAGAAAACTTGTTTAAACTTGTTTTTTATTTATACTTTTATAATGACTGTGATACACCTTCTTATACTTGTGTTTATTATTATATTCCTATGTATTTTTATCCCATTGTAACGTTTAACCAAAAGAATTTTCTTTTTTCCTTTGATTTATTTAATAAAAATTATATATTCAATTCAGAGAGAAATCTTTAAAAAAGATTACATTTAAAAATCTAATTAAGTTATCTAAACAGCGAGTATGTGTGCGTTTGTGCGCTGTTAGAGCTATAGCCGCAAACGCGATGCAAAGCGCGCATCACATCATCGCAAATGATTTCCTACTTAATTCCTAACTTGGAAAAAATCACCGCACCCTATGTTATCCCATGTTATTGCTTTTTTAAAAAAATCTGTTATGACTAAACCTTTATTCTGACGAAATATATCATTCAGATTTCGTTTTAAAAATAATTTTATCGACAGTGCGATCGAAAATAATTAAAGAGATAAAAATTATAATATTTTTTGTTAGAACCCATAAAAAGTACGGTCATCTGGTATTACAACTATTTTAAACGAACTGCGCTGAACTAATGTGTGTACAGTACTATTAAATGTTAATGGTGTGCACATTGATGCGCATTACACAACAGTAGTACATAACGTTAACTTAAATAAATGCCCGAAACATATATTTGATAAATCGCTTCAATTTAATATATAATATACTACACACGGAATATGCGGTGAACTGAAGTCTACTATCAGATGGCGTATGAAATACTTAACTCTATGGCATTACAGCATTATATTTCAGTTCACAACTCAGTAGACTAGAATGGGAAAAATGTGTGCGACTATTATATAGCGCACTCGTACTCACTCGCACTTATCTCTCGCACTGCAATATACAAACGCTAAACATATAACGTATATATAAGCGCATTGACATTTTTTCAAAACATTTTAGGCACTGACTAATCGTAAGCGCGGAGAGTATTGGAATTAGCGCTCCACTAAAGCTTTATTCATATTAAAATCGTTTTACTATTATTAAAGGTGTGGTGCAGTTGAGGGTAAACGCGATACAGAGAGCGAAACGGACTTTACTGTAGTATCGGTTATTACTGTGTGCGACTTATAGCGTGGATTTGCTGCCAAACATTTCATATTTCGCGTAATACCGCATCGAAAATCGCGCACATCTTTTAAGTAAATACAATAACTTTAATCCCTATCCTTTTAATATTGTGTTATATTGTCTGACTTTTAAAAAAACTTTTATTTTGATGAGAAAAGGGAAAAAACTTTTTTCTCTCTCGAGCGCAGTCAGTTATAATAAAAAACTTGACTTTGTTTGCTGTGATTATTATTATTGTTATCGTTATTACTGCTACTATACTAGTATTTTTTTTATATTTTTTTCTTCGCAGAAAACTATGTCTTCGCGAGTGTTTAGTGCGAGTCCGGACAATCAAAAACCGTCTTCAAGGTAATAGTAATATCAATTATATTTTAGTTATTATTATAAGTGCGAAATTATTGTGTGTCCGCGCCGTTCAATATATACAGTAATATGTAATTATGGTTATGAATGCAATCGCATTCAAAAACGAATCACAAAAATAATATTTAGAAACAAAAAAAAATAGTGGCTAAGCGTACGACTAGTATGCGTACCATATGTTTAGAGATATTATGGTGAAATAAAGAGTGAATAGTTTTGTTTTGGTTTTTGCTGTGAGTGTCTGTGTGTTGTTGTTATGACCATAAGCTGACTCATAATATGGATTTTGAAGGGCAGAGCTGTTTTTAAATGCGATTATTTGTAGGCAAACATTATACACGCACACACACACACACTAACAAGAAAAGAAATTAAAAGAAAATTTGGGTTTTCAGCGAAACGAGAAAAAAACATTAGTAATGCTAATGTTAAAAACTGATGATAATAATAATAATGCGTTTGAATGTGTGGGCGATTTAAATACGGTATTATTGTTATATACGCGATGCGAACGCTTTTTCTTGCGCTGCAACTATTAAAATAATTTTTTTATTAAATACTTATCTATAATAAGTTAAATACTGTATACACAGACAGACGCACACAACACAAACCACTTTTTTGCAACTAAAAATTGAAATCTCAAAAAAGCAAAGCCATAAGCCGTGAAGTGATATCTCTGATAATGATTGAGTACTATTTGATAAACGCATTTATTAGCATAAACTCTATGCCCACAAATTTCAATACACACACACACATGTGTGTGTGTGATTCGCTATCTTATTATTATTATTTGTAAGACTTATTATAATAGATTGTGTTGTGCTGTGTGGGCCACAACTCTCGCACACACTCTGCGCTATAACATCAAACATAAGTTTTTTTCTGCTCCCATTATACCCGATTTTTTATATTATTTAACGATCAGTTGCTGAATCGTAGATATTCGGTCATCGATTTTGATTCAAAAGGAAAAAAACTCGATTCGTATGTGTGTCTGCAACTGTTTAATGTTTAATGTGCACGAGATTACCGATTCTTACTGATAAAGATATATAAAAGAGGAAAAACAGACTGAATATTATATTAGTTAGTATTGAATCGATAAAAATAGTTGGTTTCTGTGTGTGCACTGAATTTTCTTGTACTTTTGTTTGACTGATTATAGTTTTGTTATACAGTACTGTACAGCTGTATATCTGTACTGTCTGTGTTAGTCTACCTTTTTTTGGTTGGATATGTTTTCACAGAAAGCAGAACAGTTGCAACATTTATGCTGACACTGACACTGACATTGAATTGTGTGTTGCACTTATTTAGTAGTAACAGCTGCCATACTCGACCTACTAAGTCACTGAATTAAGTCAATCATCGCCTTCTTATGAGAAACCGTACATCTCGTACATCGCTTACGTCGTTAGTCATAGTAATAGCCGATCGGCAACGCGACTGTCAGTAACGCTAACGTTAACCCTACCGCTACCTTTCCAGTCGATAATAATTAATGAATTTTTGTTTTATGCCATTTATGGCACTGCTATAATGCTATAATACTCAGTGATGAGTCATTTTGGTTGATTAGCTTTGTTGCTGCCATTCGCAAACCAGAAAGTTTTAACGAGCTTTTCTACCTGAACGTTAAACTTAAATGCGTTTCAATGCACGAATGCTTTGAATGACTTGTTAGCAGTGCTATATTAAGTTTCCTAGCATTTCAGTCACAACATAACATGGCATAGCGTAAGCTTACTCTCTCTTCTCTCTCCTCTCTCTCCCTCTCTGTCACTCGTCCATACACACAGTTACTGTTCCGCTGCCATACTCTTATTTCACTGCACCTGAAAATATGTTTTCGTACCAAATATTTTATTTACTATGCTATGCTAGTTGTGCCATACGTTCGACATGTTTCCCATTCACAGCGTTCTCTTGTGTGTTACAGTTACTATAATATTACGAAAAAAATCTAGTTTTGCTTTTCATCTAAAAATTTCAATCTTCTTTTATGTTTTTATAAATTCTATTTTTGCGCTTCTCTGCGGACTAATACCACAAAATCATTACTTGTTTTTTTAAAAAACTAAACGCTTGAATGCATTTTTGGCTTTTATTTTTGTTACGCCATCACTAAAAACTCTTAGACATTACTGCGATTCAATTCTTTTTTCGTTACCCTAAAAGTTTCCTAATTTTCCATCTTTTCTCGTTATTCAATCCATGTCTTGGTTCTTATTTTAAGCAATCATTTTCCACACAACTAACATCGTAAGTGCTATACGCAGCGTAACAGTTACTGCATTTATTTCAGTTTGTAAGACACTGAAAGTAAAGTTTCGATGCTCTAATGTTTTTGATGATGATATCCTCCAACGAAAAAAAAGAACGAAAGAAAGAATTTTCCAGAACTGAATTTGCAAACAGAAAACTGCTTTTAAGTGTGTGTATGTGTATGTACTATATAACTCTCGGTTAAATAAATCTTTTCGGTTCTGTATTTTTTTCGCTGTAAGCAAAGCGATATAATAAATTATCACTTGAGTCTGATATATCACATATTTTTCATGCCAGTTATGTTTGTTCCGATAAATAACATTATACTAACACCATATAGAACAGCCGCTGCTTATATAAGGTTTCATTTACTTTATGATAGCTTACAATCTACTTTAGATAACAATTAGTATTTATTGGTTCATTCGCGTACTAACTCTTATCGCGAAACCAGTATTAAAAAACTTTTGATGTTCTTTATGAATCCTTTTTTTCGACGAAAAATATCTCTCTATGTATCGCGAAATGTATTTTCGTAACTCTTAGTTTCGAACTAAACTCACAAAATAAATTATCTGACAGTTTTGTCATAACTTATGCCTAAACTAAATCTGCAACAGATGTAATGGTAATTAGTTTTTAGTTAAATCGCGTCGATTGTGATTCGGATCATAGACTGTGTCTCATAGATCGGGTAATAAACGCGTTATGAAAACATTTGTGCTCGATTTTTGGCTTTAAATCATTTGTTTGCCATAAGCCTAATGTTTAAACAATTTATTGTTTATATATTTTACGGATTTTCGCTGTTATATATTATTATTATCATTATTACTTATGCATTATACAGAATTGTTGAGAACAGTGAACAACCATTTCTCTTGAAATAGTAGTTATTTTTTCGCTGGCAGTAGTGGTGTATTATCTGTCGCTCTCTGTCTCTTATATTTTGTTTGTTTATGTTCGCGCAAACCGTAATCATTGATCCGTAGTAAATGTGTGTCTGCTTGGCTGCCATTAATTTAAGGTTTAAGGTAGACTAACACACGGCTACAGACTACGCCTTCGCATCAATGGTCTAATCTCAATAAAATTCTCGCATTTCATCTCAAAACACTTGTGTAACGATTTATTTTTTTCGTCTCGAAAATCGTGAAACTATGCATATATTTCGTGACACATCTTTATAGCGCATTAGCGTCTGTACGAGAAAAGCTGATATCAAAATTGAATAAATGGCTAAAGAAGTTGTTAATGAGATGCTTCATCGCTTAAATATAAAATGACAACTAAAACTATTTTTTTCTTCTCTGCGCAATAAATACATGAAAGATTGGTGTTATCTAAAGTATACAGTAATTGCATTCTGAAAATCCGAAACAGCGGTGCCATACGGCATACGGTATACGCTATGGCATGGCATGGCATCGCATGGTATATGGATGTAAACAAGAGTGGCATTCTATGAATACAAGCATTAACTCGATCTGAAATCTAGTGAAGTCTCAACAGTGTTTGACCGAAAATGAATTCGCGATGCACTAAGAATATTAAGTGATAGAGACTTCTCAGTGCGCGGCTGTGCTGTAACTGTTGAGTTGTTAAGTCCTACTGAAAACACAATACACAAAATGCATTTCGTTTATCAGATGCGTTCTGGGCATTGTTGATCACGGCATTGCAGACATACTTAATAGGTTATTAGAACTTAACACTGTTTTTTGTTGTTCCCAGTTATGTATCGGCACAACAACTCGATCGCACAAATATAGATACAGATATACATCGTGTGTTGTAAATTATTTTTTCTGACATAATCCTTAATAAAGAATTTGTGTTTACTGCGAATTTTTATTTAAACTTCTCTCAGCAAAGTTTTCAAAAAAGAAGTTATTCTGTTTTTTTGTTGTTGTGCTGAAGTTGCGGAGTAGAGGTTATTCGCTTCCTTACGCGTTAGGGTTAACGTATGCCAAATATAATTATTTTCATTATTATTATCAGAATATTGTTTGCTTAATATATTCGCATTAAATCAGCAAATAATACTATAAGCATGAATTTGCGGCATTATCATAGGGATACACGTTTAAAAAAATAAAGGTTAAAAAAGCGTTCAACGCTTCTACTGTTTGTGTGTCTGCGTTATGTGTTGTTATGTTTTGTGTGTGGATTTTTATTCTATTTTATTTTTTGTTGTTATTAGCAGCGATATTTTTTGTTCAATACATTTTTCTGGGAACTGCTTATAGTTTAGGAAAGTTCGAGTTCTCTGTGGTTGGTATCACAACCATTGGTACCCAACCATTTGGCATTACAATGTTTATGTATGCGCAGTATATTTAAGCTTATACTGTATTATATAAGTCTAGATATCGCAAATTGCAAATTCAACTAAAACTACTATTTATTTCTAAATAATAATAATTCAAAATCGTTTACTTTAGCACACAATACCATACGATTTTTTATTAGACAATTATCATTCAGGGTCCATAAACTATTTATTTTTAGTGTTTTCGGCAATAATAATGCAATGATTTAGAGCAATATTAAGGAACTGGCGAGTTATTACTCATATTTAACAAATAGAAAAGCTGTAATAGTTTACTATGTTCGGCTTAATTAATTAACTCTTCACTGAATCCATATTTGTGGTCGTTATTTGAGTGTAGCATCTGTTTCTCTGTGCTCTTTAAACAGTTTTTTCTTTTTTTTTCTGTATTTTGATATTTTTATTAAGTTATAAAAGCTTTAACGAGAATTAGTAAATGATTCTATTCTGCTTACTCCGCGTTTTTTTCCTGCTCTTGCAATGCAATGCTTAATTGCACACTCTTTGATGATACAATTTATCTTAATTCATTTTATCGCTAACATCTTATAATTTAATAAAAAAACGTTAACTGATCAACTGATAGATTAAACTTCAAAACTATTAATTCTTTTGTTGTGTTTCGTTATTTTAATTTTGTTATTCGCATCCACTTTATATAAAAGGTTTTTAAAGATTTTTGTTGTTTTTTGCACTTAAAAACGTATATAAACCCTTGTATTGTATTAACCCCTGAGTGCAGAGCAGTAATAGAAAAAATACTTAATCATGACATAATTAGGAATATAGCAGTTAAGAGTTTGACATCAAATTTTTTTATATGTTTACAATCGCTATTGTTTTTTATAATAATTATTAAACACTGGGTTATAGTTGTTTTATCTTTTGTTTTTTTACGCAACAGTTGGGTTACGTCTTCAGACATTAAACTCAGACTTTCTCGAGCAACTTCTAGTCATTATCTATAGAATAATCTTCAATTTTTGAAGCATAAAACTTTTTTACTATATATAAATATAAATTTAATACAATGTTTCAGTCGGATTGAAGCTCTAAATGGAAAACAAGAACGAACATACGTATAAAGAGCTCACACTAAAGTTATAAATAATTTATGTAAGATATCTGAGCATAAAATATAATCTTACTCTGCATTAAAACTACTAAATAAGCTCAGACACAGACGGGATTACTGACGGACAGACATTGCAAAATACATAAGATAGATGGCTCGGAAGTGAACTAACAATAAGAATCGCTAATATTAAACGCGTGAAAGCAGCTATTTTTTTGTTACAGTTTTATATATGTTCAATCATTTATGAGCGCACTCTGAATGCAAAATAATAATTTCCATTCATTGACTTTTCTACTCTTTTCTCACCAAAAATATAATTTTAAAAGTTAATTGATGTCTGATGTGATGTGCGCTAAGTTTAGGGAAACAAAAATTGCATTTTTTTCCTAATTATATATGTATTTATTTCTCACGTTTACTTCAGAATTGGGTTTGTAATAATAAATGAATACTTTTTAAAAATGGATAATTAGTTCAACTGTTCGGCAAAGTTTTTAGCTTTCCTTTTATTTAGTTTTCAATACAAATGATGTCTGAAACTGACATGTCTTGTCATAAGGGATTTAAAAAATAGGAGGAATATAACGAAAATAGAAAGAATCAAAATTGAAAATTCAAATAAAAACGCTAAAACCGCGAATTGAACTAAAAAGTAACTTCTTTTTGAATTTATATGGTGTGTGTAATGATTTTTTTTGTTACTTTAAATGCAAATGATGTGAGAAAAAAGTTGCTGAGCTAAACACAAATGTTATTATTAATGATTAAATACGGTAATACTAGTTATAGAATTTCAATGATGGTTTCAATGTTCGTCATACGTTGTTTCACTGTTTCACTTAATTTATTGTCATTAAATATTTTTTTGTCGCATAGTCTTAATCGTCTAACGATTTTCGTAGCACACTATTAGTAAATCGAAAAACGTAACAGACTGTGATTTTTTGGAAAATGGATCAGTGTCTGCGAAATTGATTGCGAATGAGTTTTTATTTGATTTGTCTATTATTTATCTGTTATTGGCATTTGATGCAGCATTTGGACATCGATGTTATTGACACTTAATGATATTTTCTTTGTTGCTGTTTGTCTGTGTTGGCTGTGTTTCTTTTCTTTCGTTCTCGCATAGCGATCAATATATCCAATGCTATCCAATGATACCCAATGTTATCCAATGTTTAATGCAAAAAACATGTTGTGTAACACAGAGGAATGCAACAATTGTTTTCCCCTCTCATTTCAAACAATTGTTAGACTTGAGCGCATTACAACATAATTCGTGATTGGCCTCAGCATAGCCTCTCAAACTGAAGCTGTGGCTCAAAATTTTTTGTGGACTTTTAAAAAACTTCTGTTGCTTTGAGCTCAAAGCTGAGGCGCCTGCGGCTTCACATCTGACAGACAGGTGGGCTGGTTTTCAAAGTAGAAGTTGCGGTATTTGACTCGCACTGCACTGCATTTCGTTTTGCGTTACATGCAGTTTACAGTACATCGTGTACATGGTATACATCGTATACATTGGTATACACTGTGCACATCCTTGCCCTACCATTTTTCCAATATTCTTCTCGCTGTTATTCTCGCTAAGGCTCACTCTATCGTCAGCACTCTTACCAGTTAGACGTTTTTAGTTCGTCAGTGATATCAGTCGTCATCGACACAGTGAACGCAGTGAACGCACACTGAACACACTGTTGTCTGTTAACATAGCTCGAGCATCAATTGGGCCATTAAGTCTATCGCTAGTGAATTGTGTAATCGTGTGATATATATTATATTTTGTGAGTACTCAGTGTCCAGACAACGCCTCACTTAACTTTATAAGAAGCTTATCGACGAGTTTCTCCACATATTGCTCGTCCAACTCGTGTATATCTTTGTGTCTCGCAATCAATTTTCGACTCTCTTTCGAATCAATTCCAAACTTTTCCATTTGCGAGTTAACACCGCGTTTCGCGTTTGATGCTAAAAATATATTTTTTATTGTCAGTTTTGACCTCTTATGTAAATTTTCGGGTCTAAACGTGCGAATAATAGTTATTTTTCTCGATTGCTATATAATCAATAATAAAAAGAGATTTTCTAACAATGCCTTCAGTGTACGATTACAGGCATGTGGAGCTCGACAAGATTGGTAAAGGAAAGAGGTATGTGCTAATAATGCCAACTCTAACCCTAGAATATATCCCTCTATTCCCCTATTTTATTATTTATTTATTTTTTCAATTATATTGTGTATATCATTATCAATTATTAATAGCTATGATTAGTCAGAAAAAATTACTTTGACAAATCACTTCCCTTTAAACCACTGTGTTTTTACGTGATAATAATCTCTCATGTAATACAAGTTTTTGATATCGCATGTATACAACATATAAATAATGAAACTGCAGTACGTTTTGATAGATTTCCGTTTTTTTTGAGGGCTGCTTATCGTGAAAACGACAATAACTAAACTGCTTCGCAGCGCAGATAAGCGCCACTACAATACCTAAATATGCGTCAAATTATTTAATTATTTTGCTGTTCAATGACCATTCAATTTTTTTATGAGAACTTCGGAGAATTTTTATTTAAGCGAATATCGTTTCTGATTCGTATGATATCGTATCGGAACAAACCATCTCTCGTTTTATGTCATATTCGATACGCAAATTGAGACTCAAAAAATCATTACCATATCCACCGAAAAACTTGCACATAAAACCGATTTGAAGCAATGACTCATTGTGATGAAGCACTACTAATGCAAAACCCAAACCAATCTCGTTTTTGCCATCCATGGATGATTGTACAAAGAAGACACAGAGTTATTACTGTCTTTTTTATTACAGTCTACCATAGATTTTATTACACTTTGTTAAACTCTTCGTTTTAACTAATAATATTGGATATATCTTTTGCCCCGTTTTTTTTCCAACCGTTTATTTATATCTTTATTGCCAAAAATAAAGATAAATTGACGTTAGACTTGATTAATCCGAAGTTAGAAAAATTATTGCATCGCTGAAGAAAAAAATAGCTCGATTTAAATTGAAATTAATTTCAAAGAATAATATTAAAAGAATGGGAAAATGTTTGCGTTAAAAAAGAGTACACAGTAGAGGAATGGTTGTGTTATTCATTTTCGAAAAAACTTTTATTTACATTATTGTACGGAATAGTTATTTATAAAATAGGGTCTCTCTCTCTCTCGCTCTCGCTCTCGCTCTCTCTCTCCGCTGTTTCTCATTGTATGAAATTGGTTCGCTATATCAGGAAATGAATCCATTATCTGATAACAGTGAAGTTGAGCTTCAATTTTTGGCGCACACAATGAATAAGAGGGCAATATATTCGCTTAATCGCAGCGAATCTACAATTATATTGAGAGAGAGTTTCGATTTTTGCGTCGCATTAGCTAATGAACGGTATAAACGGAACTAATCATTCGGCTATAAAATGCTGTATTCAGCGCATAAACTAATATTATGTTTCTCTTCTTTTTTGGTTAATTAAATTTAAGGCAACTTTTCTCTTAAGCTAAATAGGATTTTACTGCAAAACTTTCTTCTTCCGCAGCTGTTATTGTTGTTATCTCATAAAACGTAGCAAAACTGTATATATTTTGATTTAAATCTCTAGACTATGAAAAGTGTTTTGCGAACCAAAACGAAATCGTATGAAATATTTCTTTGAACAAAATAGCGCTAATTAGCGAAAAAATACTTATTTATTTTTTTTGCTTACTTTGCGTTCGTTTGCAAAAAAAAGAGTTCGTTTTACTCGTAATTTTAACGAACGTCTTAGCGTTCAAATTATACATTTAAATAAATTATTGTAATATATTTGTTAAAAAAAATGTCGAGTAATCTTCGGCTGCGAGACTCCAGCTGTCATGTCAATCAACACGAAGATAATTGATATACATTCATACGAGTTTGTTGCGCATTTCATTCGCTTTATTGGCAATGCTTTGCGCGAATACTACTTATTGAGGCCCGAATTTTTTTTCTATGCCCTGAAAAGCAGCAAAAACAAAAATCTTCGCACCAACGAAAAAATTTAAATATTACAATACGTGTACAGAAAACTCAATGAGAGATTTTTTGTTCGAGTGAGTGAGTGAATGAGTGTGTGTGTGTTTGGTTGCTATCATTGCGATTAGATTTGAAAGCCCCCTTAAAAGTGATGGTCGAAAACAGTGACTAATGTATATAATGCTTATTTATTCCCATACTATTTATTCCCACTGTTTAATATTCAATTGACTCTCTGAGCTGAACATAACAAAAAAAAGTAAAGCAAACTTTGAAATTGTGTGTGAAATCAATTGAATGGGAACTGAATTGTAGCTCTCATTTGATGCTTATTTGAGTTAAAAACTTCTTTTTTTATTTTTTAATCGTTTATTCTATTGTTTGGTATTTTAGTAGCGGTACTCCACTGTAGTCGCGAACGCAGAACAGAAACGCTACGTTTTTGCGCGTACATTGTCCTTACAGTTCAAAAATTATGAATCATAAACGGAGCATATTTTTATGGAAATCAATTTTTATTCTTGTTTTTTCGTGGAAAAAAACGAGAATAAACTTATATTTTTTTGTGCACAGTTGTGTTTTTCGTTGTACCGATTTGTTGCTGGCATTCGCTTTAACGAATAATAATAAAATTATTCGTAATGTCTATCATTTTTTTGGGTAATTTTATACGTTTTTTGCTCTCCTCTTGGGATGCAATAGAAAAATATTTGAAAAGATAAAATAAAATAAAAAGTTTAATGTTACGTTGAAATGTCATTCTTGTTTCATGCGATATAGAGAAAAATATTTCTGATTTCTGTTCGGTGTTTGTACACTAAAATCCTATTATGACTCGAATACTACCAGACGTATCCCACTCCCTAATTCTTGCATAAATTTGTCATCGCCACTACCATACCATTTATACACATATTTATATTGATCACATCAACGTTTGTGGCGAATCCAATTAAAATACTTTATATGTTAACAACAGAGAAAAAAATGTTTTTACGTGTAATAGACAGGAATATAAGCTTATAAATATAGCGAAAAAAGTGAATAGTGTCTGTTTTGAGAGCTCACTCCCAAAAAAACCAAAAAAAAGTTTTGGCTCTCATCGGATGTGGCGTAACATAAAGAAATGGCACATTTAATTTTAGGTGTTGCGTGTTGTTTATCGATGCTAATGACATCTTTTCTGTTCATCTCTCCTACTTTTTTCTCTCTGTTGGAAAAGAATAGTAACCTCCGCCCACATCTATACTCGGAGACTGGTAACTGTATCATTGAGGGGTTGATGCTCTTAGATGTTCGTAGTATAGCTATTTGATGCACAATAATAGAACAGATATAGATTTGCTTCAACGCCTAAATGCTTGCATAACAGACTAACACGTATACTGTACTACTCAAAGCAAAAGTTATATAAGACCACCAAAAATCTTTTGAAGATCCTTCAACTCCCTTCAGAATGCGATTCCCATAAACAGGTTGACGGAATCGCCCGAAGACCCAATTTGTAATCCGCAACAGCAGCGGACACGTGCATTGCCCTATTATAATACATTAGAACACAATTTAGGGCTAATCAACAATGAGAAGAAGCGGCCAAATATGTGATAAGTCTACCAAAAAAAGTTTACCAGTTTAGTATTACATTCGGTGTGTTTTATCTCTTGTTAATCATTCAAATGTTTTAGACGTTCGCTTCAGACCGTCAGAGCTAAGCTTTTCTGCAAAATCGGCTTATTTGACCGATAATCGCGAAATTGTGTGCACATTTCCATTGATCGACGCTATTATTGATTTGCTAATATTATTGTATCATTTATATATTATTTTAAGATGATTATTATTAAGAGCATTAAGAATGTTAGTAACGAATGCATAATGAAGACTGTTTTTGTCTATTATGTACAATGTATTGGAGATAATATATGAGGCGTGAGTTTTCCCCTTTTTATAATGCATTTCTCAATTAATTTTTTATTTCCTGCTACTTTTCAACACTTGAAAGAACAAAAACTTAATGCCGACGCGTTTTTTGCGCTTTCGTTTCTGATTGGCATAAAACACTGCAGAGTCTGGCATATACTGCTTAATATTGCCATACTTTTGTTGAATAATATACTGTATTAACGTAACCAATATATCTCTGTTTCTCTCACTCTCTCTCTCACTCTCTCTCTCACTCACTCTCTCCTCCTCTTATCTGATTCATCTGTTGAAACTATGCAATCGGTGTTTAATACGTTAGCTATTGTTGACAGGGTATTACAAGCTCCCGGTGGTAACTCTAGCAATATATTTGGCGTCACTAATGGTAGTAATGGTGTCACAAAAATCATCAACGAAGTTGATTCACCAAAATCAGTTGATGCTGGTTCTCGACCATCGACTCCAGTAACTCCTTTGACGCCATTGACGCCATCGTTGCCATCGACGCCAATCAATGGGTTGAGCATAACTAACGGCAATGGTGTGAATGCGATAATATTGGACACTCCAATACCAACTAATATCGCGAATATCGTTAACGGCACAAATGGAACTGCAGGAGCGAATGGTGTCAACGGTGCGAATGGCTCTACTAATGGTCACAACTGTGCGGCAACCGATACCGAATCGATATGCAGTACTCCCAGCTCTGCGTCGTCCAGTCGTAGAGGAAGCAGACAGGAAGACACGAAGAATAGACTGTTCGGTCCAGAGTTAGAGTCTCCGCGTCGAAGAGTTGTCGACCGAATGAAGTCGAACATATTTTCGGAACAGGAAACAGGAGGAACTGGAACTGGAACTGCTAGTGGTATTGTTCGATCTGCATCTGTCAAGAGATATGATTATGGTATGCCATTTAATTGTTGCCATTTAGATAATGATTGTGTTTTGAGATTTAAATCGTGTTTAGATGATGGCTATATGTTAACTGCCATTGTATTGAGCACTTCCTGTCACAACATTTCACAACTAAATGATTTGTGCCTCATGTTGGGTCACATCATTCATAAGTCTATTATTTAGAAAATCATTTCTTGAGCTCTTTCTCCCACTCTCTCGCTGTCTCACTCTCTCACTCTCACTCCCATTCCCCACAAAGATTGCTATCATTTCCAATATTTAGTGTGTTCTTCCTTCTGATGGAATCCCATGATTCATCGACTCATAAGCGTATATGTTTTTTGAAACACTTATTTTTGGTTTCTTATTCTGGCAGTTATTCGCCGCAATCCAATTACTGGAGAAGTTTACGACGAACCGAACGCAAACGCAAAACTGAACGGATGTAATGGCAACGGCACTGTTCATGGGAATAGCAATGGAGTCTCCAGTGAGTGTATAAATGATTATAATTAGCATTTTAAATTGAGACACCCATTCATTTGATGAATACCTCTCTCTCTCTCTATCTCTCTCTCCACTGACAACACTATGACTGAACTAAAGCCCAGCTAATATGAAATCTAAGCTTAAAATGTTCATAATATTATATGACAGTTATTATTAGTTTCACATAATAATGATGCTGGAAATGGCGTTAAGAGTTATTCGTGTTTCGCTCTGTTAAATTCCACACCATTGCCTTTTATTTTTCTTTCTTACCCTTAGAATAGAATATCTCACATTTGCTTTTCAAAAAAGTCTTTTGTTTCTTTTCTTCTTTTTCCCCTTCAGTTCTCTCTCTCTCTCTCTCTCTCTCTCTCTCTCTCTCTCTCTCTCTCTCTCTCTCCAGACTGCTTCTGTTATTTTTGTGAAATATTTTTTTGTTGCGTTGTTTCGCAATACCTACTGGTATGGTATGATATACTGCTTATTCTCTATTCGTTAGTGACTGATGTGAAAATGTTTTCTCACTTGTGCTTTATATAAACATATCTATTCTCTGTGCTATTCTGCTATTCAACGTATAATAGTTAATGTTGAGTTGAGTGTGACATAATTACTTCACTGATCCATCATTGAAAATGGTTGTAAAAGAAGGAATCACGCATTATAGACATGAGTCTATTGTCTCAATCGCAAGGTTAGGCCTCGTTGTTCTGTTTCCCTTAAATTGTGTTTTGCTTCACTTTTAATTTGCTTCCACACAACAATTGCTATTAACAATCATATTCGTCTCCAGTTTAATGTTATTTAATGTATTCTTTAATTGCATTTAAATCTCAGTGTTAATATTACTGTATGAATACTATTTTAGACTCTGGTTCGGCATCGCTTCCAACAACTCCTGTTCGCATTCGTCAACCGCCAGGTAAACATAACATACATTAACCTCTGATTAATTTAATTATCCAGTTTGATAACTATCTGAGTGTGTCGAAAGGCTATGTTGTTTTGATAATTGAGATTTTTTTGATTAACCAGTGAATAATTACTTTTTTAATAGAATACCGTGTTTTTTCAGATTAAACAACAGAATAATAATGTTTAGGCGAAAAAACTTTTGTACGGGTTTTTAGTTCTAATTACAGCTCGCAACTCATTTCCCCCTTTTGTCTGAGTTTTGTTGCCAAAGATTATATTTGAAATTAAATGGGAAACGAAAAAAACTCGAGAAGTCTTAAGTAGACATATGGTTAACAAAACACCAATTATTATTATTTTTGGGTAACATTATTATTATCCGCAAATTACTTTTTAATGCATTGAATAAGTCTTGACGTGGTTTTGATAAAAGCAAAGTAAGCTCTCATGTTATTAATACAATTAAAATAAAATTAGCAAAATTCTAAGCCTCACTCCAGTTGTCGACAAATGTGTGCGAAGATTCTTAATATTTTTTATGAATGATAAGCCAGAGTTTCCATTCATTTATGACTTATTAAACACAAAAAAAGTTTAGAAATTCTTCAAGTGTGCAGTGCTGTCATAAAAATGATTAATTGCTGTCTTAAAATAATAATAAGTATCTAAAGTATATGGCGTTTGTAAGTAATCTCAAGTATTATGTTTAATGTCATTAAAAAATAATTCAAAGTAGATATTATTGATGACAATAAGTTGAACAAATGTATATATGTTTTCCTTATAGAATAATGTCCTCTCATTCCTCCATGACCTTCGTATTTGCATAAATCATAAACGTTGTATCATTTATAGCGTACTTAAAAAATTTTTGTTAGCTCACTATGAGTTTACTCGTCGTGTTTTAGTTTAAGCCTCTATATCTGCAAATCTGATTTTTATTATTATACTCGCATTTATTTTTTATGTTGTAATTACAATCATCGTATAACACCCGTTCCAACTAAATTAGTTGTGTTTTGTTAGATAATTACGTTTAATCATACGTTTCGTATTTTTTCCTTTCTTCCAAATAATTAATTCACAATATTAACCTTGCATTGCAGGTGGAAAGTCGTCCGGAATATTTTAACTCGATTTAGAAACGTGAGGACCAACTACGCAAAAATACAAATACAACACAAGTAAAATAATGATTGCAAAACTATGTCGTTTTTATTATATTATATATTCCAAAAAAAACGCTTTTTAATATTACAATTTTTATCGTTTACTATTTCGACACCAATTTTTCTAAATTACTGTGTATGTAATTATTATAATACAATAATTGCCTTATTTTTTAGAAAAAAGGACAATAGTTTTTAAAAAGCGAAAATGCCGTTTTTATTATTATTATTATTATTATATATTCGTCCGATTTTATAAAAAAATTATAATTTGTGAAAAGAAATTTTTTTAGATGAATTATACCGAAAGAATTTTTTATGTAACGATTTATTATTATTATATTATTATTATTATATTCGGAATTTTTTATTATAAAGTGCCGTTTTTTTAATTGGCATTAGATTTTCATGAGTTGTTTGAAGTGCTTTTTATTACACACAAAAAATTGATAAAAAAAATTTGCCAGAATTTTAATCGTATTTTCTATTTTTTATTATAATCAAAAAATATTCTCGTAATATTTTTTACTGAACCATTTTTTCCGCTTTTCAATTGTAATGTACTTTTTACTATCTAGCCTTGAGCTCCATTTTTACATAATTAGCGCAAATTGCATTAATGGTGATATATTTTTCTAAATAGCATTTTTTTCACTTGTTTTTTCTATACATCAAACGGCCACAGAAAAAAAGTTATTCTTACTATTATTAAACTATTTTAGTGCTTTTTATTGCGCCGCAATTTTTTCAATAATCTCCTATATTATTATTATTATTATGATTAATACGATGCAAAAAGAAATATTTGAAATGAATTTTGTATGTAACGTAAAAAACATCAATTTTGTAGTTCCTATCACACACACACATAAACACAATTATATGAAAAATTAGCAATGTTTGTAGTCTTGTGGGAAGTTTTTCTATACCATAAAACACACATATAAATACAGTAATACGAGAAAATTTTAATTAAAATATATTAATATTATTATAGAATATTTCTCCACTTATATATGCATTTTTTAATGAAATTGCTTAATCTTGTACTTTGTTTGCGAATTATCTTATTTAATGAAATAATTAATTATATGTAAAGATATATAAAGTAAAAAATATTATTATTATTATTATTATTATTAGAGTGTCTTACGAACAAAAATATAAATTGTAATATGTATGTAAATGTGTATTTTTCTTTAAAAAATTTTTTTAAGTGTCTCTTAAAACTTTTTTCATTCACGCTTCAGTTCTTCACTTCTCTCTCATCGTTTTTCTATTACAACTAATTATTATTATTTTTAACTTATTGGAAATACTTTTTTATATAGCTTTAAAAATACTGCATAAAATTATGTAAGCCTTTTGAAGGATTAAAATTGCAGGTAAAAGTAACTCTTAATGTGTTTCATGTCACGAATGCACTTATTTTCTATTTATTAGCGATTTTATAAATACTAGAGTAAAAACTTTATTATACAATCACATAATATTGCTGTCAAAACTAAGAAAAATTAATCGCTTTGATGTTCTTTGATTGGGTGTATAACCATTTATTAGAATGTGAATCTTATATAATAAAAAGTGTAAAATTTTTTGAAAAGAAAAATAAGTTTTGTGATTATATATATTATACGGTATAGTAATATCGCTTAAGTGCTCGCAAAACTCTTTTGCTTACAGTAACGCCAAAGACTAATGGTGTAAAAAGTTCTTAATACTTTTTTCGGGTGAAAAAAATAATATGCGGACAATGCGTGAATTGAAGACTATTATAAGTAATTTTTTGTTATTAAATATACATAAATTATAATTTGCGATGTGTTCGCAGTACACACACACACACAGCATTTATGCATTGAATGCGTTGTGCACTTCAGTCATTATGCAAGGTTTGCAGCAATTATAGCATAGTTGCAGTTTTACTTCCTAAACTCGCAGCGCGAGTACAAAACAACGCATAAAACTCTAGTTGTTCGGCATTCAATTGTGTTAAATATAGAGAGCACACACACACACACACACACACACACACACACACAAACAGCAAAATTCTTCTCTTAGATCGCACACACTTCATCTTCCGGCAACACTTTGATCGATTTACTTCTTTAGCTTATTTGGCTTCACAGCAAAAGTTTAGCATATCTTGAGATTTGTTTCAATGGACCGATACTAATCGAAACTCTGACGCTAATATGTAGTGAATTGTGTTTGTGTGAGCCAAACAATTCGGGGAAAATTGTTTTCCTATTTATAACAATGCGACCCAGACATCACTTCACTATAATATATGACTTCTTATGTAAGATTCTGCATATAACCCACGAATCGAACAAATTTTTAAGCTCTTATTATTGCATTTGAATCCATAATAAAATGCTTTTGAATTAAATTATACAGTAGAAAAAATATATTATCTTAAAAGTCATTTTTTCCAATAAAAAATTATGTAATAAAATTGTTTTAAAATTTGATGGAATAATTTTGTTTGCATCTAATATATTATATTGAATAAATGTTTCAGTAAAAGTCCTGAATTTTTATAATCGATGTTAATACTCTTTATGCATGCATCAAATAAAGTTGCTTCAAATTTAAATGTAAAAAATTCAATATTCTGAAAAAAAATCCTAAAAGCATTTTACTGTTTCCTGATTTTATAAAAACCTATTCAGAATTTATTGAGTTTTAACATAAGACCGAAACACTAACAAACAACAGCGCTAATTACCTATTTTCTCAAATGTACCGAAGTTTTTATTGCAACAAATTAAGAAATTGGTGGAACATCTGGCATATATAAGCATATGACAGACGCTAATGTGTGTGAGATATCGATAAATTTATAGCTGTAATAAGCAGTACCGAAAATAACATAATCATTGCGTGACTAAAGATATATATTTTTAAAAGAAAGAGATGCCACACAGGAATATCGTTTCAATAAATATTTCGTATATTAATAACTAAGCAAAAACATAAATTAAAGTGCGTTTACTCGCATCTCTAACATTGAGAACAGGAGTGTTCCAAAGTTTCTAAGTTCAAAGTTCGCGTGTGCTTATATTTCGTTGAAGAAACTCTATAATATTTATTGAAAAAATTTTCGAAAAAAATTTATATATTTTTTATTCTGACGATACTAGTTTGAAATAAAGCAATAAAGCAGATTAAATTAACTATTATATTATCCGAAAAAAGCAGTTTATTTTTCAGTCGTGAAACTGTTTGCTTCTATTATAATATGCGAACGTAAGCGCAGGTTATCAACAAAGAATTAATTAGGTTTATAAGGATAATTAATTATATCTCTTCAAACATTATAATTATTATGTCATAACGTCAAGGACAGTAAATACTACGGTATAAATTTGTCTTTTGTATTCAAAAAATAAACACGTCTTTCACGAAAGTGTATCAGCAATTACTGGGAACAAAAGATTTTTCGAAATTTTTGTTGTTTTTTTCCGTTTTATTTCTGAAGCAAATAAATATCAAGGGATAAACGTGTATTGATATGCTAATGGAGAGGTGTTTCAGAATTAATTACTGTCGTATATAATTCAAAAGCAATTTTAAATAGCATTCAAAGTGCTTTGAATATATATACGCAGTTAATTACTTGTTGGATAATAGTAGACTCTATTTTATTTAAATTTTCGCTAAACTATTAATAAACTAAATAAATGGGTATATAAGGCTTATGTAAATATTACGGCAATTATTGCGCATAAAAACGCATATCTCACTTAAAATAACAGTTTTTTTTCGTAAACAACTTAAAAAATAGTTTTTTTTAATAATACGCTGCAACGATGAAAGTAAATATATAATAATTAACATTCAAACAAAAAAAATTATGGAAAGTGGTATGATTTTGAACAATTGGCACAAACATCACCATTATATTCGAAACAATAATAATTTCGAGAACACACGCTGTCTGTGCAAATAATTTTCGTAATTTTAGCTTTTATTTATGTCATGCGTCTGATAATTAAATAATAGCTGAATACAACTACTTCTCCAAAGAATTGGTGTTAAAACAATTATTTTAACATTAATCATCATAAAAACATAACATATCAAAGAAATAGTGTAACTTAGTTCTGCATTAACACTTAAAATATTATCTGTTTATTTTTTATTTTTATTGCGTACACCTCTTTCTTTCGAAACAAAATTTATGATGTATACTAAAAATAAAATATAATTCAACAATAATCATCATAATGAAAGAAAATCAAAAATAAAACGTCTCGACAGTGATAAAAACGCTTTTTATCCGTAAAAAACACATAAATATCTAACAACATATGAGTTTAAAAATAGATATACTATATATAACGTTATATAATATGCTTCACGAAAAATGGGTTAATAATAGGTTCGCTTTATTTATACATTTATGAAAAAATATAGAATATTCATATTAAATAAACATTTACAATAAATAAACAAAAAACCGTAACTGTTTGTAACAAATGAATAGCTAAGCCCTTCTATTATTTTTTCTCTTTTCTTCGTCCGGTTTATTCAGTTCTGTGTGCGACACTGTTGTCGTGGTTGAGTCCGCTTCTCTTTTTTTACATAAATCGATCAGCTGTTCAAATAACAGTTAATTACAGAATAATAATCATAATCTAATAAAACAATTAAAACTACATTACCATATCTAACTCTTTCTTAATCAATAGGTTGGCGCTCTCTCTTTTGACGACAAGCTCTTCCAAGTACTGGTACCTCAACTTCTTCCTCGCTCGACACTCTCGAGCGCTCTGTCGACTGCGCTCTAGTTTTGCCTTAATGTCCACTTTATTGCCCATTCGTCTCGTTTTACGTCCTCTTCTCATCTGAAACTTAGTGATCGAATTGTTTGTGTAACGAATATTACTATTCGTATTCGTATTCATATTTATGTCATTATTATTCGTAACGTTTTGATTGATAGCGTTGTCGATCACAGTTCCAACAGAACTCAACATCGGTTTCACGTCTTCACACATTTCTTCCATTGTTTCCTGTTTTATCGCAATTAAATTGTTATCGGTTTGCATTTTTTCGCTCAGAATTTCGTTTTTTTAATATATAGATATTAATTGTCTACAAAAATGCGTAATAAATATAAGTTAATATAGTAAACAATAATATTAATATACGATGTTTTCAGTGCGTCATATGTTTTGTGTTGATTTCCGCTCAAATTTTTGTAAACGTTTAAATCACTTATAAGTAGTATAACCTTTTCATATAAGATGTGTTATATAAATTACCAAATTAGGTATATATAAAAAGATACCAAAATTATTTAAAAGTACACTATTGTTAATAATTATTAATGTTGTTTAATAAACAGCCAATAGTAATCTGTTATGAAATGTTTGAGTTTTAAAACAAAACCATGTTTAATATAACATGTGTTTAATATGTGGTATCGATAGTAATGAATAGTAGATTAAGCGATAATCTGGTAAACGATCGACCATCAGGTATACGTCCGCAACAATATTACAAACCAATAAGTATAAGTAACTTAAGTTCGTCCAACTCTTCGAGCAAATATGGGCGCAAACAGCGAAACACAGCCACTCATGAAAGTGTCGATTCTTTCAGTTCACAGATTTCCAATCATCAAACCAGTCATCAAACCAGTGAACTGTTACTGATGTCCAGCGCAACAAATAGTAACCAAACAACTAAATTGCATTTTGGTTTAATACCACAACAGAAAAGGTATTCTAACATTAAATCTAATTTTAGATAAGATTTTTATTATTTGATGTTAATTTGTTGAACAGATTATCGTATTCGGCGAACTCGTGTTCATCGCAACGTTCTTCGCGTCGAAGCAGTATAATAGGCAGTCGTCATATCACTGAAAACCGTCC